>CANUEX010064226.1:0-25670 GCA_948099535.1 Jatropha multifida
AGAAGATGGAAATGGTGACTGAAGTGATGGGAGATGCCATTGATGATGCTTTGGAAGGGGATGAGGAAGAGGAAGAAACAGAGGAACTAGTGAGCCAGGTTCTTGATGAAATTGGAATTAACATAAACCAAGAGGTACTCTTGCGTTTTCTGCTTTTGCTTGTCTTTGCCCTGTGCATGAAAAAAAAAAATTCAAGTATTACCAATGATTTTTTGCTTGTATCTGCAGCTTGTGAATGCACCGTCATCAGCTGTAGCTGCTCCAGCTGCAAAGGGTAAGGTTACACAAGCAGAAGCAACTGGGAACGATGACAGTGGGATAGATGGTGATTTTCAGGCAAGGTTAGATAATCTAAGAAGGATGTAATATTCATCTTTTTATACTTGCAAAATATTTACATACTTGGGCGTGAATGTCACAGAATATGTCACAGAAATTGTCACGAGTGAAAATTCTATAAAAATATTAAATAATTTATTTTCATAATATTTTTACACAAAATTCCTTCGTTGTCTGTGAACGATCATGTAGACAAGAGGAATGAAATGAATCCTTGCGGTTGCACCTAACAAATTTTCTCGAGAATTCTCCTCCGTCGCTTCAGCCACCACCGGACGTCGATGACCGAAGGAAGGAATTGCGTCAACTCGGGCGCGACAAAGCGGGCAATCAGAATGCGAATAAAGCCACATGTCTATATAAGGAGTATGAAAGGAGTGGTTACAATCTGGCAATCGGCTAACCTCCTCTAGTTCTTCAAAAATTGATAAGCAAACTGAACATTTATAATCATAGTCACTGCCTTGGCCTATATCATTATCTTTTTTGTACTTGAAACTCGACAACTCTGAACTCTGCCTTGGCCTATATCATTCATTGTAAGGACTTGAAGCATGATTCATGTTGGATTTGTTAACTTGGGGTCTGAAATTTGAAAAGTTATATTATATACAAAAAATTAAATAATCTTGTATTAAAATAATGTTATGTGGTTAATCTAAAAAGGCGTGGCGGTTATGTAGTCATGGAAGAAAAAAAAATTGCAGTAAATTATATTTTTTTGTGAACTCTAATCTATGGGCTTAGAAAGAAGACAAAGGAAGCAGACAGTGAAGGATGCTGCAAATTAAATATTCGAATTGCATAATAAAGTTATGATAAAATTGGTTCTTGATGATGATCCATCAATGTTAAATATATAGAGTACGACCTGTCGTTTTGTTAATTTAGTAAGACGACATGTCTGGAAGTTGCAGTAAAATAACAATTATTTCCAAATTTTCATAAATACTCCATATCAATTAATCTATATTGTTATTATTTCCTTTTCTTTTATATTTGTCCTTTTAACAGATTTGTAATATTTAATAAAGATTTACTAATCCTATTAGGATTAGGAATTGTGCTTTCCTACCCAGATTAGCAAATCTAGTTTGGTTATGTTCCTTTGTTGCCAAGCAAGAGTGTCTATATATAAACGACATTCCACAACTACAACTCCAAAAACTTTCTATTTTCAGCTTTAAAAATTTCTTTCAAGAATCTATCAATGGAGTTTCCTTTCGATACTATATTTGAGATTTTTTCTCGTTCGTCAATCTCAACTTTAGTAACATGCAGAATTCTTTCAAAAGAATGTAATAGTCTTACCTATGAGTCAACTTTCATGAATCTCCATTGCCAAAGAACCAAAACTGTATCTGGTTATTTCTTGCAAAGCCTGAACTATAACAAGTACTCTTCTACTTTTGTGTCCATTGATAATTTTATTTCAAATTCTTCTAATTCATTGTCTCTCAATTTCTTACCCGTTCCCGTAAAAATTGTTTCATCAACGTGTCAGGGCCTTTTGCTTTGTGTTGATCAAAGAAATATAATACCTAAATATTATGTTTGCAAACCTAGTACTAGAGAATGGCAAATTATTCCAAATCCGAAGACTCGTTTTCACACTAAGAAAATAGCTATGACAGTTTTAAAATCAAATCCTTTGCTTTATAAGATAGTTAGATTTTCAGAACCCAAATTTTCTTCTAGCCATGAATATCACTATCTTTTATGCGAAATTTTTTATTCAGAAACCTATAAATGGAAGCAGCTGCAAGAAGTAAAATTACCCTATGGTGAGTTTTTCAGTTTCGTGCCAAGCATATGTGTCTATGGTTCACTTCACTGGCTTACTAATAAAAACAATATTTTTGCATTCGATGTGTACGAGGAGAAGTATAGTATGTTTTCACTTCCAAATAATGAGATTGATTATGATCATATCCAGCCTACGGATTATGAAGGGAAGCTTTCAGTAATTTGCATGAGAAGAGATAGTACTCTTATGGAGCTGTGGGTAATGGAGAATTATAAAGAAAAAGTGTGGAGCAAGAGACATATGATTGATGTTGAGCCTTTGAGAGAGAAGGAGCCTCATTCAATACCTTTGATGTTTTATAATGCTGATATTGCACTAATGAGTCGATTTTATGGAGTTCTATTTTTCAAGTTTAAGAATGGAAGTATGAACATAGTGAGGCAGGAGGAACAAATTCAGACTTTAGGGGTTCTTCCATTTAAATCTGATTTTGAGCCTTGTAATTTGAAGACTTGTTTTTTGCAGAAGAAGCATGCAAGACGCAAACGAAGAAGAAATAACTCAAAGCCAATAATGGCTTTTGTAGAAATTCTGATTTTAATGACTCTGATCTTTGTTTTGTTTTTCTGCTTCTATTTTTCGACTTTACTCAGTGATTTTGTTATGTAGACTGTGATTTTGTTAGAAATTTTGATTTTAATGATCGATTGTGTTCTTTATTTTCTATTTTCTGCTTCTTGTCTTGTCAGTAAATTTCTTCAATAGAATTCAAGAATCAATCTTACACCAATATGTTCTTAGTGCTATTTTGGACAGCGCCTTCTCAGTGCTCTTTCGGGGCTCCTCTCGTTGATATGGCTGCAATGGCTGGGAGGACCACAACAATATCTAGACGTTTATGTTCTAGAAATTTGAACATACACAGTTAAGAAATAAAAGGAAATTCTAGTATGGTATATTAAATATCTTCTCTCATTGAACATACATACTGATCTAGTCTAAGACCTGAAGAAAATTCTTCAAGAACTTGTTCTATTAAATGTCATCTTCTGCTTTGAGAAGTTCATACCTTAGCTTCTACAGTTCCCAAGGCCGTAATATAACGTTGGCAAGTTGGATTTCTGTGAAGGAGGTGATGGCGGTGGTGGTTCATTGTAAAGACTTGAAGCATCATTCATGTTGGATTTGTCAACTTGGGGTCTGGAATTTGAGAAGTTATATTATGTACAAGAAATTAAATAATTTTGTATTAAAATAATGTTGTGTGGTTAATCTCCTAACACCCCGATTTTTTGAATGACTCAAAAGTCTTCGTAAAATAATGTTAAGTTCGATTTATCTATATTTATTTTATAGTTAAATTTCAGTTGATTAATTATTGGTAATTAATTAATAACATATAAATTAAAAATACAATTTTTATACTTAGTTGATGAAATAAATATTTATAAATAATTATAGGTGAGCAAATTTTGAATAAGTGACTATTACTTAGGATGTATATATATATATAAGGGGATTAAAAGGGAGCGACAGTAATAGTAATAATAGTAAGAATGGACAAAACTATAGTGCAAAAAGGTAAATTTATGTACCAGTACAGACATTAATCTCTACCATCATATAATAATAACTGTTAGATTAACAAAAAGCTTTCAAACTAGTTACCGGCAACACTTGTAATTAAAAAATTAATTATTTACTTTCTTATTTATTTTGAGATTGAAAAAGAGTTCTTCAAAGGGGAAATTTCATCAATGAAAGGGATATACAGATTCTTGTAGTTAATCTTATTCCAGCTCTAAAGAAAGGCAGCTACTAACTCGATAGCTCAAGCTGAGTCGACTGTGATTCTTCTTGTTCCTCTGTGAATGGTATCGTTATCATATGGAGTTGTTTTCCCCGCTCCCGTACCTTCTTCTTAGTCTTCGGCTTTCACTGGATTCACTACTCTAAGTGAAGGAACCTAAGAGGAAGAATTCGATCCTTGAAGGCTTGAGGGAATAAAATAAGTGATGCCATAGATTTAGCTGTTGGAGTATGAGTTTTTTTTTTTAATTTTTCTCTATTCTCATTGAGCAAGGATCTGTTCGCAGAATTGTTTATTAAAGAGGGTCCATCGGAATATCTGCTCTTCTCCTGCTTGTGCTCTATGTATTCACTATGAAGAATTGCTAATGCTCGATTATAGTTCTGTTCGTCAAGTCTGGTTATCCAAGATCTGTTGCACAGGTCAGAAATTTTTATCCTCAGTTGAGTGTATCCGCATGGATTGCTACAAGAAATAAGGAGATGCGTCGTTCGGGTGTATGTTGGGCATATATTTTGGGTATTGCAATTTGGCAAATTCGGACAAGAAGAAGTAGAATTATTTTTGCAGAAGATTACACTCCAGGTCATGGTCTAGTGAATGAAATTATTGCTTTGCGCAGAAGTTGCTAAAGCTGAATCTGTTGTTGGAGATGATTCAATTGCCAAATCTTCAAGGATTAGTAAATGGATTTCATGGTATATTATAATTTCAATATGCAAGTGGAGGAGATTGAAAGGGCGAAAAAAGGATGAAGATGAACATAACATGAGCTATGCTTAGAAGACCTTATGGGCACGCAGAAGCTTTTTCAGGTAATAAATGGATGAAATGATTTAATGTTTGTGTGCAATGGTGCTTGCTTGGTCCTATTGGTTTGGAATGATTTGTTGCTTGCTCTTCTTAAGAGGTTAAGTTCATATAATAATTTTTTTTGTTAATAGTAAGAGGGAGATTAATTAGATAGGAGTATACAGGTTTTTTTATATACAAGGAACAATGTCCATTTTATTTCCTTTGGACATAATTCTTAGCTGAAAAAGTACCAGAATCTCTACGTTAAGGTTTTTTTTTTTAATTCAACGTTAAGTTTTAATAGTATAAAAAATATTTAAGTGGAAAAATACTAAATAATGTGGGATTCTTTTGAACCAAACTAAATAATTGAATCATATTTTAGAATTGCATTCCACAGCATCATGATTTGCAACTGATTTGTTTAAAATTTTATTCACTGTAGCTAATTTCAAATGTTTTTAAATTTGGAAAATGATATGCAATTGGTTTGTTCAGATTTGAGAGAGAAGAGAGAATTAAATTTAATTATAGCACAAATAAACTTGGTTAAAGAATTATAAAAAAAATACAGGTGCATTGTATGGTTTAAAATATGTCAAAGAGTAATAGCAGTGAGCATTCAATAAGTTCCAACAAGCCAAATCTTCATATTGCTTATAATAATTACATGTAATTGATTGTTTAAATTTATATAATGTTATCATTTTTATTGTAGTTGAATTTATTGATTTTCTTTTTATTTCATGTTAGGCGGCTTCAATCACAATTACGGGCACAATAAAGGAAGGATCTTGATTCAAAAAAAGAAGTATTTCTTTCTTTTTTTTTTAAATTTGATGTTTTTATATTGCTATCTTTTTCATAAATTGAATATTCCATTTTATTTTTGTAGGATTTTAGACAAATGGTTGCTAAATGGAATTCTTATTCATATAAGCAGAAAGTGAAATATGCAAAACTTGATACGGATGTCACGAGTGCAAAGGTATGTAACTTGTAAACTCTTTTTCTTTTGCTCAATTTTCAATTGGATATTGATAAAAGAGGGGACATTTTGCATTTGGCTTAAAAGAGAAACATTTACTTGCGATAGTAGTGACAATTTGTTGAGTTTGATGATTGCAAACAAGTTAAAAGAACGATAAAAGGGTGCCAAATTGGTTACAATTGCTTGACTCAAATCCATAAAACACTAGGTAGAAGTATCCTCTATCCTGCTTTGTGTCTTTTTCTTCAAGTTAGAAATGTGAAAATCTTATGATTTCCTACCGAGTAATTAGGTTCCTCAAGAATCTGATTGAGATGGACATTCTAGGGGCTAAAAAGCATAGAAACAAGTTAACAAGTATGTTGAAAATCAAATGAAAAAAAAATTATAACTCTCTTTGTATATTATAATTTTAATTTTTCTCCCATTTACATTATCTATGTTTCATTTTCTGTATGAAATGAAACAAGACAGTCAATGTACAATTCACAAAGTGCTGCAATTCCTACAAATGGAATCAAGGTTATATTTATATGAGATTTCCTCTACATCATTTTTTTCTCTACTTTGTTTAAAATGGTCTTATAGTAAATCTCATAATCCTATATTATATTTCTGATCAATAGATAATTGTTGGTTTTATTTGTAATTGTAGATTAAATGATGGATATTTTGTTCAACTTCACTATCTAACTTTACGTTATTTCTGAGGCATCGCTAATTATAAGATGCTTTAAGCTGAAAATTGTTTATAAGCTTTTAGATATTTGTTTATAATGATAGATATTTGTAATCCCAATAAAGTGACTGCTTTCATTTGGTGCTATCAGATGAGTTTCATTTACAACAAGCCATGTTAAACACTTAGATAAAAAAATCTGGTATTTTGTTTGTGGCTGATGTTCTTCTTCTTCTTCATATTCTTTGTTTTTAAAAGTCATGGCTATTTTTTTTCCTCTTGATTTACAGATTTTTGGGTCTAAATTCTAATAGATTTTCCATACAGTAATTTGATTTTTCTACTAACAGTGTTTTTTTGTTGAGTTTTCTATTAACTTATCCAATGATATTTATCAAGAAACTTTTTTTTTATTATTTTAGATATTAACAAGGTGCAATAGCTTTCTAGTGCTCTTATAGACTCAAACTTTCTAACTTTGATTTTTGATTCTCAGCTATAAATAAATTAGTAGCTCATAATTAATTGAAGAAATTTTTGAATTTCTAAGTGGAGTTTAGTTTAATTGAGAATTTGTTTGTGGGTAAGAAACTCAAATTGATTACCATGTTTAAAGGTTTGATACTGCAGATGATAGTGATGATTTGGAAAAAGACTAGTATTCTCAAAGAGAAATATCAAAATGGCAAGATCTGCTACTGAAATCAAAAGAAAAAATAGAACTCATATATTTAAATAGTAAACAAGCATCCAAAATGAAGGATTTGATATGCACTTTTGTGTTTTTCCCTTCACTAATGAAGGAAAGGAGAAATAAATGTGTTAAATTAATATTTGATGGGTCCCATAATAGTTTTTTATAATTAAATTATATGTTATGGCGTCCACGTTGGACATTTTTTTTCCATCATTCTTTCTATGGCTTGTGCATTCCAATTTGCATTTTCCAGTATGATAAGGTGTGCCATAAGGTCATTTTAAAAACTAAGACACTGCTAATTATAAGATGCTTTGAGATGAAAATTGTTTATAAGCTTCTAATGCAGAGATTGCTACTAAGTAGAAAATTGTTTTTCGCTTCTTTTCCATTTATTTTTAATCAGAAAAAGCACAAGCTTAGAGCATTCTATTTGGAAAACAAGATAGCTTTGAAATTCTACAAACAAAAATAGACCATTTTTAATCATTGGCTTTGACATTTTTTTAATTATATAAATAATTGTTGCTAACATTGGCTTTAAAAAAAAAGAAACATGTCAATCCATATTACCATCTGTAACTATTTACTGAAAGAATTAAAAGAAGTACTATAATGAATATCAATATCCAAATTTAGGAGATATTTTATAATGGTCTTTTTCATTAATTTTCCTCCATGATAGGTGCCTATAATACAAACCTTTCAACTTAGTAATACCAGTCCATAAGAATCAATACAAGCCTATGATGAACCATCTAATGAATTATGAACAAGTAACTAGCTAAGAATAGTTGTAACATCTGTCAATTTATGTCTTATATATAACTAAAGATTTAGACCAAAAGCATTTTTGTATTTTCAAGGCACTCAAATATAATTACTTAAGCTAGTCAAATTATGATTACTGATAAAAGTTCTTTAATTTCATATGTTTTTTACTAATTTTGCAACCTACATAGCAAGAACTTCAAATGTTAATATTGACCATAATATTCTAAGAATGACAACATTCAGTAAAAAAAATTGAAAAGGACGTGCTTATCCATGAGCAATACAACATATCTCTCCATAAAATCATCTTCCAGCCATCTCCTAATAGTGCAGAGCCTATTCTTAATCTTTGCTTTGCCTCAAACTAACTTCCATGAAAATTCAATAATTCCAATTCTTATAGTCAAACTCTTCCTATAGCACCAAAGATCTCTCTTACATTTCTCAGGATTGCATAAAGGAACCTATACTTGGTCTTATATATGCATTTTTTTTTCTTAGAATAGAAAATTCTAACCAAATTTGGTTGATCTCCCATTTTATAAAAACCAGTTCAATTCTTGGCTAATTGATCACCGTTGCATACAGGAACTTCCAAATTAAGTAACTGCTCTAATTGCTACCTGCTAACTTCAACTCGATCGTAGTTCTGTAGTTGTAGTGGGCCAAAACCACTTCAGTATGTTTGGACCTAACATGTGTTGCCAGTAACCGGTTTCTTAGCCATTTGTAAAATCCAATGAATAATAGTATTCAATACTGTAGTTTTGCCCGGGTGTAGAAATGGTAAAGTAGATAGCTTCTCTTGTAAATCACATTCTATTTGCAAGTTTTGGTTTTCATTGCTCCTTGGTAGCTTTGTGGATATTGTCTATTATTCAAAGACAATTTATTATCATTTTGTCCTTTATTTGCCAATAATCTGCAGAGACGAGGACATAGCTTGAATAGTTTATCGAAAAATGATTTCTATCGTGAATTAGTCTCTATGTTGCCAACTTCAATCATTTATGTTTGTATTTCTGTGCATGGCATGACTTGAAAGTTAACTAGTATTTATCCTTTATGCAAATTGATGGGATATATAATAAATTTATAATCAATTACTTAATGATTGAATTTGGAATGAAAAGGAAAAATGTGGTAGTACCACTTCACCTGCCTGAAAGGCTCTCTGTTTCCTACATTCCTCCTCCAACTCATGAGGCCCCTCAGTGAGTCCCTATGGCGGAGCTTACTGAACGTGAATATATAAGGAATATTTTAAATGGAGGAATTGTCTGTTCTGTTAGTTCTACATATCGGACAAGTAGAATTGTTAGTTTACAGATGATTGGAATGTTTTGGCAGTGAAATTTTTTCATGAAGGAAAAATCAACCACTAAGAAGAAACAATTATGATAATTCAAATTGAATTTTGCATTGAACACCTTTGATTCTTCAAACAAAACAAAGGATATTGATTGTGTTATCCAAAGAATAAATAACTTGCATTCTGTGGTTTTTGACCATCGACTAAGTATGTGAGACGTTCTATTTTTCTTTTTAAAAATAAAAAAAAAAAAGAAAAGAACTGGATATCAAGTGCATTTTACACGTGGAGCATGCATATCATGTCACTACCAATACAAAAACTCAATTATTTGTATAGTGGTAAAAGCCTACATTCTTTAAAGGTATAGTTTGGATTTTATTAGCAATTTCCTTCTTTATTTAAAAAAACAAAAGGATTACTAATATATTGTTAGTGTTTGTTGGATGTCTTTTTATTTATTGGGTTCAGCTATTAAAGTTTAAGTTTTAGCAAGACCACATAGCATCCAAGTTTCTAACATGCTGCCATGGCCTATCAATTTTGTGCTTTTATTTCATGCTTTTCAAAATTTCAGATTTGCTTCTCAAAAAGAATCCGAAAAACAAAATCCTACTCTTAACTCCATATTTTTCATTTCCTTGTCGAATCATATAATTTTATGAAATTCAAATATATGAATTAAATTATTAATTTCCTAACCTATGTTGCATACTAAATCTATTGCAGTTGAGAAACATGCATGTGGATGTGGAGCATCTAATATGGGTATAAGGAAAATAGAACTGAAGTTGAAATTATTAGAGAGTAAACTAGACGTTGCTATTGGAAAAATTAGTTTATTAGAATCTAGCACAGGCAACATCTTGTCATCTGGTAATTATGAAGTATCTAAAAAGACAATCAAGTCTGAATCCGAAAATCGAGCAAATTGTGAGTGTGACAATAATATAATAATATTAAAATTATCATTAATAGAAGCTTCAATTGATGGATTTCAATTGACAGCTATTTTTGAATTGTCAAACATCAAGAATCAATTGTTCGACGAATTTCAAAAACAAAGAGTGAAAACAAAGAGTTGGAGTACATTTGTTAGATCGAAATGAGGTCAGTTCATTAAGAATCTACCATTTTTCCTGTTGTTAGATTTCAACATGTTAAAAAAATGATAGTTTAATTAAATTTTAGTAATATTAACATGTAGTAAGACTTGTGGTTTATGTGATTCACAATTTTTAATGTAATTTTTTAAACATTTTCTTTATTATATTTTCAGTAGGAATAAGGATATATTAGAAAATAAGTCTGGTTTCGTCATTTTAGATTGAAAGGATCATAAACGAGTTGACATGCCCAAAACAAATGCATGAGAAGTTGGTAAGTTTATGTTGTCTAATGGTGATGGGAATATCATACAAAAGAAAAGAGGAAAATTTAAAGTTGGTCTCTTCACCGTGTCACAACCAATTAGTACTAAAGATGCAAGGATTATTCAATATGTATTTGATCCAGCTTTAGATAGCAGGTTAGAATTGCTTTTTAAACTTTTATTATTCATATGACTTCAATTACATTAAATTTTTTTATCATATTATTATTTTTGTAAATATACTTTTGCAATGATATTATTATTTTGAGTACTTATATATTATTGAATAGAAACGAATTTGCTGATTGTCTCCGGGTAAACTATTGGATGGAATGGTAAGCATCTATAAATGTGTTTTTATAATTTTAAATTTATTTTTTTCTTATTGATATGAATTAATTGTTTACACTAAAGTTTGTATTATGTTTCTTTGTTGTGCTAAGTGAATGATTCTAAAGTGGAAAATACTACTTTTCTATTGAGATATTAAAGCAAGGCATCCTTTTTATAAGTAATAAACTTTGCTTGTACTATGCTAACAAATACTGAACAAAATAAGAAAATATGGTTAAATTGGTATTTGCCACTAGAGTTTTCGGTAATAATTTTTATATGTAAATTTTCTCGCTAGTATATTGTAACAGTCTATTTTTCAGTGTCGAAAATAGTGATTTACCGATATGTTAATAGTACAATCGGTCTGAGATTTGGTATTATTTCGGTCCGAAAAAATTACTATGCATGTCTATTATTTTATTTAATATTTTTGGAGTATGTTTGTATGATTTAGGTGGATAGAAAACATCTCATGAATATTTTTAGAGAATTTAAGTATTTAATGAATAGTATTTTCTAATGTAGTAAATTAAGAAAAAATTGAAGAATTATTTCTATGGAGTTAATTTAATAAATTGGTGAAGTTAAATAATAATTAGAGGAGAATTATTTGGTGAATATTTAGAGTTCTTGGATGAGAATATTAGAAATTTAATCCTAGCCATCCATTTGACATAAAATTAAGTAGTCAAGTTTGACTTTGCTACTTAAAATCAACAAACTTATCAAAATACTATTCCCTCTTCTTCCTCCTCCCATTTCCAACGCCACTTTCTCTCTTTCTCTCCTCCATTTTCTTTCAATTTCTCTACTCACAAAATTACACCAAATCACTTGATTAAACCTTAGATTAGTAATTAAACCTTAAGAACTAAGCTAAAGGAGCGAGAGTTGGAGACTAACACTAAGACTTTTGGAGAAAAGCTACAAATCAAGTAAGTTGTGAAATTTGATTTTGTGAATTAATAAGTGGAATTCATAGTTTAGACATGTAGAATATGTTTTAAATCATGCTCCATCTCTTTTTTTTTTTCATTTCTTGATTTTAATAGTCATTTTTTCTATTTTGAAGAGGTTGGAGAACCATCTTCTAAAAGAAAGCAAAAGGCTAAGAAATAAAACTTTCCAAGCTTATTTAAACTTGTTTTGAAGGTTAGTGCCTATATTCTTTCCTTCTTCTTTCATTTCTTTAAGTTTGGAATTTTTAGGTTTTTGAATGAATTTTGAGAATTTTGTGATTTTGTTGGAAAATTTGTCATTTGAATGCTTTTATATGATTTGGCATGATTTCTAAGCATGATGGAATGCGTGAATGGAAAGAGGAACACTTTTTTCCCCTTCATCCATCATTGGCCAAACCTCCTTAGGAGGAAGGGCTTGAGTTTTGGTTTCATGCTTTTGCTTTCTTTTGATATTTATGTGTTCTTAAAGGGTTTCTCTTTAAATTAATGTGGTTAATTTGAAAAGAAAACCATCTTGCCCTTCATTAGCAAGAGTGGCCGAATCACTTAAGGTGAAGGGCCCTTTGTGTTCTTTGATTTTTATATTTGATTTCGACTTTAATGAGTTAGTTGATAAGTAAATTAAAAGTGGTTTAAACCTTTACTTAGAATTCTAGTGTTTAAGAATTTTCAAGACTTAAAGAAGGTTTTGAATGTGTAAAAATGAGTTTTATAGTTAATTGTTCTAAGTAATTATTTTAAAGGTTTTGAGTAGTGATTTTGATTTAGTAATTAAGACTTTTAATGGAAGAAACCATTCCTCCTTTGTTTTCAAAAGATGCTGAACCTCCTTCTAGTTGGTAAGGCATGATTTCTTTTCTTATAAAGCTTGGTTTAGTCTCTTTTATGTCATTTAAGTATACACTTTGAATATGTAAACTTTGAATTTCATAAGTATGGTTTTAGGAAATTTTACAAGTTGTAAGTTAAGAAATTTTTAAATAATAAGTATTAAATTATGAAATGATTTGCTAAGGAATCTTGCATATGAAATAAGATTATTTGTTAAGCAATGGATTTGTTTTGGGCTCAAATATGCATGATTGAAATATGGTAAGATGAGGTTTATTCTGGTAAATGAGCATGCTCGGCTTTAATGCCTCTCTGTTATATTATAAGCTATGATTATATGTTAGGCTCTGGATGCCTTTATGAATAAGCGGATGCGCTTATAATCTGGTGGCGCTTTCATAGGCCAGTTATCCGGTGGCACATTCACAGGCCAATTATTTCAGTTATCCAATTGTGCTTTAACAGGCCAATTCTCTGGTGGCGCTTCCACAGGCCACATCTTTGTTTTTGATATCTCTGAAATCGAATCTGATTATATTTCTCTCAGTATATGTATGAGCCCTCAACTAAGAAATAATTATATTTTGTTATTAAGGAAAATGAAAATATATTTGTATTTAAAGGATTTTTCTTATGTCTGACTTGCTATGAATTTATTTTAAAGAATGATCTTATTTATGACTTTTGGAATATTTGAATTTGATTTGTACACTTTTGGTATTTTTATATTCGATTTAAGTATTTTAAGTTATATTTTAAGATTGTTGCTTAGGCAACCTTATTTATTGTACTATTAAGTTATTTAGCACCACTGAGTTTTATACTTAGCGCGTTAATTTTTATCACGCGCAGGTTGGAAGCGGTGGATGTAATACAAAGACCAGAGGCATAGCATCAAAGAAGAGTACCTTATTTTGGGTAGGATATGTATTAGAATGTATTTATAGCATGTACAAAAATATTGTAAGAGATTGTAAACATTAAGTTTGTAAATTAATGAAGTGTGTAATGAATTAAGAAATATCATTTTTATATGAATTCTAAGAGTATGATTATTAGTAATTGATTTTGAGAATGAATGACATTATAATGTGATAATACCAAAGATTATCTTTATGTGAATATCTAGAAGTGTTGCGTTCCCTATTGTGTTGTTGGAGTATTAGGGTTTGGAGGATAAATGTTTGGAAGTGCTTTGTTTTCCTTTGTTTGACAAGTTTCATTTTTATGAGAAACTCTTGTGAATTTTTCGTAGGAATTTTTTTAAGTTTTTATTTAAAAAAAAATATTATTTGCCTTTTTATAAAAACTTAGCCACTTCTAATACATGATTTAAGACTATTAAGTAAGATAAGGCGTTGCTCTAGTACCGAATGTGGCGTTTGACGTCGAGTCTTTGTTTTCCTTTGTTTGGCAAGTTTCATTTTTGAAGGAAACTCTTACAAATTTTTTGTAGGAATTTCCTTAAGCTTTTATTTTAAAAAAATATTACTTTCCTCCTTATGAAAATTTAGCCATTTCTAATACATGATTTAGACTATTAAGTAAGATAAGACGGTACCATGACACTGAATGTAGCGTTCGACGTCGAGTCCTCTGGGATCGAGCAGCAAGTGTTACATGTGTGTGTGGATATATATATATATATAAACACATCCACATTTGTGATTTTGATTATTTCTACATTCAGACTTACGCATTTATTGGGACAAAACATGCTAAATCTTTTATTAGATCACATCAATTATTGAAAAGAAATTCAGGTAACTTGGTTGAATGTGAAAAGGTAATTTTGTATATATGTATTTGTCTTGAAAATAAATTAATTAATTAATGCATTGAGTTTTTTAATTGTGCTAAATTAATAATTTTAATCTGTTAAAATTATTGTAGATTTTCATTCCAATCCACACTGGCAGTAATACAGACGGTCATTTTTATGTGTGTTTAGTTCATATTAGAGATAAGTTAGTGGAAATATTAGATTCATTACCTTCATTTTCGAAGGTAACTGAACGAGAGGCTAAAGTATTAAAATCAGTATGTATAACGTCTTATGGCTTATTATCAAATAATTCTTATATATATACAAAGTATCTCATGTTCATTATTTTGTTTGTTTTGACGATATCAAACTCCTACATGAGATTAGTTGGAGTATTTGGATGAGGCATTGAAGAGTATTGAGCAATACAAAGATATCTAATTTGCCAAATTCAAAGTGCTAATTTCAACAAAAATATCACTCCAAGACAATGAATAAATTACTTTATCAATTTAAGAATTTTATATTTGTAAA
Organism: Jatropha multifida; assembly: GCA_948099535.1. NCBI lineage: Eukaryota > Viridiplantae > Streptophyta > Magnoliopsida > Malpighiales > Euphorbiaceae > Jatropha > Jatropha multifida. The sequence continues at coordinate 14,945 of CANUEX010064226.1, forward strand.
CCTAAGTATATTTAATTCAGTGTTAAATTAAATTTAATTGATAGGTTTGATTGTGGGATGCATGCAATTAAGTTTAGGCAATCACTACACTCTATAAAAGATAAGACATTTAAGGTACATATTCAATATCTATGATTTATTTATTAAAATTAATGTTTTGTGTAAGCATAATTATGATATTTTCAAATTTACCTTGTTTGTTGTATTACTATTTAGTGGCATAGTGACGAAGAACGGTTGGTTTTAGCCTTAAGCATGATGAAGTCAAAGAGTAACACGAGAATGATGAAGTTGGAATTTGAAGTGGAGGAATACTAGAGTAAGAAATCTCGAAGTAACCGAAGTGCTATATTGAAAGGGTACAACCACAAGCCACAAATTGTTGAGCAAAGTGAGATTCATAAAGATGATAGTGTTTGTGTGGTTGAAGGGCCAATATCTTAATATATGTGCGAACTCATAATTAAAAATTATTGGATGAGACTTAGTTGTTTTTTTCTATAATCTACTAATTTTGAATGGGACTTAGTTCTTTTCTTTTATATATATTTCTCTACTTTGGAATTGGGCAATTTCTACGGTATATTACTAGCTCTGTGTGTTCTTTTTTTTTCATATATAGTTCTTTATTTAATTGATTGATGGTGATTCAATATTTTTTCTTAAAAGAGTGATTCAATGTAGATAAATATATTTCAATTTCAAAATTCTATTAACATAGTTAGTATAAAAAAGTTAATTTTACAGAACTCATCTAATAAAATTTGATATGGGATATAAAGCTATTGTAAAATAATAATAATACATATAGTTATTCATTAAGGTTTAATTATTGAGGTAGCTAACAATATAGTCCATTATAATAATCATTATTATCAGATTTATGATGATAATTAATTTACAACCCAAGATAAAGGATTGAAAGGCCCGTTATGCAATTAGATACAATCAGATTCTCCATATAAAAGGAGTAGAAATCCTATTGACTTGACATTTTATTTGAATTCCATGTCGGAGCATAGATTCTATGTGAATAGAGATAGCTAATGAAGAAAGAAAAACCAAAGCAATTAAAAGCTTCTCTGAAGCATCTCTTGAAACCTCTTGAAGGATTCAAGCTTTCTCAAATGCATTTGCTTGTGTTAACTATCAAAAAACATACAAATGTTGCGCGTTATTGATTGAAGATTTGTAAAAATTATAGCTCTATATACAACCAGCAAAAAAAAGAACATATTATATGAACAAAATTTTGAACAACACGATTTAAGTACCATATTGGAGCCACAAAATTTAGGAATTTGTTCACAAACTCAACAAAATCTTCCACATTTACCATAATCAAATTTTCAATAAATCCTCATGAAGCTCACAAATAAGTAAGAAAAATACAACAAAAAAATTTTGCATAAATCGTTCATGAATCGCACGTAAAATAGCAAGAAACCTGCAAAAAAAGAGAAAAAAAAGTGCATAAACTTATAATATAATGCTGAAATAAATGCAACATAATTGCACATACAATAATCAAATTATATCAAAGTGCAGAAAATTACACAAAAATTTGCTCAAAGTTTAGCTGAGATTCTTGATACAACAAGATAATAGTGCCTGAAGACAAGTTTAGCTTTACTCACGTTGTGTTGGATATGAATGGTATTTTTTCTGCATAAGATATGATTTTGATTGTTACACTTTCAAGTTGTAAATACTAAGTGAGTCTCATGATGATATTGAATACATGATTTACACTTTTAAAAACTTATATAATTTAGACTTTTCATCTTTAGATAAAGTATAACATGTAGCTGAATAAAACCACTTTCCATCTTTTATTGTTGGATGTAAGTCCTTTCTTATACCCATCTCATTTAAATCACAACGAGCATTCAAACCATCCTTTGTTTTCCCTTCCATATCTAACAAGGTGCCAATAATATTATCACAAATATTTTTCTTAATATGCATTACATCGAGATTATGATGTAATAAATTATCTTTCCACTAAGGGAGCATAAAAAAAAATACTTCTCTTCCTCCAATTAAGACCAATTTTATCATTTTCATTTTTTTTCTTTTTCACAGTCTTACCAAATGTCACATTTTTAAGGCTACTCAATTGATTTAACACATCATTCCTAGACAACATTTTAGGAGCTGATCTTCTCTCTATAGTTCCATTAAAACAATGTTTATTCAAACGCCACTTATGATTAATAGGAAAAAATCGACGAGAAAACATGTATGCAAACTTGCGACCATATTTTAATCGAGTAGAAGAAGTTTCCTTATTACATGAAGGGCAAGCCAGAGCTCCCTTTGTACTCCACCCCGACAAGTTAGCATATGTAGGAAAATCATTTATAGTCCATAAAAGTGCAGCACGCATACAAAAATTCTCTTTTTGTGAAGCATTATAAGTATCAGTTCCATAATACCATAACTCTTGCAACTCCTCTACTAAAGGTTGTAAGTACACATCAATGTCATTACTTGGAGCTTTAGGTCTAGGAATTAATAAAGACAGTAAATAATATGGTCGTTTCATACATAACCAAGGAGGAAGGTTATATACTGTAACAACCACTGGCCAAGTGCTATGGGAAATTCTTAGATTGCTAAAAGGATTAATACCATTGGTTGTTAAACCAAGTCTAACATTGCGAGGATCTCTAGCAAAACCTGGGTTTAATTCATCAAAAGATTTCCACACATCTGAGTCAGTTGGATGTCTGAGGATTCCATCTTTAACACATTGATCATGATGCCAAGTCATGTCTAAAGCCTTCTTTGATGACATAAATAATCTTTGAAGTCTAGGTTTTAAAGGAAAATATTGCAAAACTTTTCTAGGAACTTTTTTATCACTCTTTTTAGAACTTCTCTTTTTTCTTGAATGGTCCTCTACAGTTTCCCACCTAGACTCACAACAAACTAAACAACATTCAGCCTTATCATGATTTTTCCAGAACAACATACAATCATTAACATAAGCATGTATCTTTTCATAGTGTAGCCCTAGATCTCGAATGATTTTTCTTGCTTCGTAAAAAGTTTTAAGTAAAGTTTCATCAGTGGCGAGGAATTCTTTAAATAATTGCATTACATTGTTAACTACTTTATCACTCAATCCAAAAAGACATTTAATTTGGAACAATTTCAGAATGAATGATAATTTTGAACCCTTATCACAACCAAGATAAAGCTTTCGATGTGCATTTTCTAACAAATTAAAAAATTTAGCAGCTTCCTTATTGAACTCAAAAGGTTGGACAGACTCACTTTTATGTTCAACATCAAATTGATGCTCAAAAGCATCTTGAGCTAATGTATCTAAGATTTTAGGTCCCGTTGCATCATTAATCATGCCTAGTATATCATCACCAGCTTCATTATCTACTTTACTAGTAACATGTGTTTGTTCAGTCACAATTTCCCCATGATATAACCAACGAGTATATCCTTTGATAATTTCGAACATCAATAAATGATCCCTAACCTCATCTATAGTCCCATTAGCAAAATTGTTACACTTAATGCAAGGGTAAGGAATGATACCTTCTAGCTTTGAATGCGTAAAAGCAAATTCAAGGAAATCATTAACTCCTTACCTATACTCTTCACTCAATCTATTAGTACATTGCATCCTTCGTTTCTCCATTATGAAATTTATAACATATAATAAATGAAATTATTGATAAATAATATTTAATTGATTTTACAGTAAGCCACATCAAACATACAAGCAAAGTATAAAATTATTTAAGTTTAGATACAAGGGCAAGACGAAAAATATATCCTACTAATGATACACTAGTTATCACATTTTCTACTAATGATACACTAGTTATCACATTTTGACTATCATGACGAACAATAATGTTCTTCATAAAATTGTATATCCCCACACATGAAGGATCGGGAATTATGTCAGCCTATTAAAACTAGATGAAATTATAATTTACCATAATCTTAAAAATATTAATTTTAATTATATGTTAGAATTTGTTTGATAAATTTAATTAAATTATTATTAAAACAACTATTTCTTCAATTTTTAAACATTTTAAAAAAAATTGTTTTTAAAATTTTTACTAAAGTAACTGAAATTATGAAAATACAACATAGTATATCACTTACAGTAAAAAAAAATAACTTTGAATAAATTTAAAATTTGATCAATTTAATTTCATATTATTTTTAAAATATTAAAATTTGATCATAAGTCACAATGTTAAATAATCTATTTAAATAAATTGAATTTCATGCGTTTATTCAATGAATTTATAATTCTAAAGTTTCTACAAATTGTTAAATTTTAATTAAATAATAAATAATGAACAATTGAATTATAAATAAATGTTTATTTTTTTCAATAGGACTAATTTCGATTATAATTTATAAAGACCAAAGAAAAATAAGATATCCATTGAAAAAAAAATAAAAGTTGCCTAAGATTGTGGTTTGAACATTAATCCAATAGCTTAATTGATTGAGCAAAATGCCACTAAGCTACAAAGATTTTAATTTACAAATAAAGCACTAAATATTTTTATTTAAACTCGGGAGTCATCACCCTATGTTCTCTCTTCAACAAGAACGAGAATTGCAACAATTATATTTTTCTTTTAATATGCATTTATATAATCTCATAATTCATTTAACAAAAGATCCCATAATTCATTTATATTCGTGTGAAATAACTTATATCTGAGTTTCTAAAAAATTCAAAAGGTTAAATTTTTTACTTTTTGAAAATTACATTTTTAGATTTTGTTAAAAAATCATTTAAAATTTAAATTACCAATGCCACATCATATGCCATCATCAATTAATAATAAAAAAAAAATAAATAACATGATTTGTTTCCTAAGCTGTAAGTTTGATAATTGTTTTATAACAAATGTAGTATAAATTAAAAAAGAAAATCTGCAAATAAAAAGCAACAATAATCTAAACAATTAAGAGCTGATTTAAACTAATCAAAATAATCTTTGTTATCAATAGGAAGATGTAAACAAATGATGATCATGAGTACACAAACATCTTCTAAACAAGTTAAAATTGACTTGGATAATTAAAATAAAAAATATGAAATAATTTAAAATAAAGAAAATTAGGATTCTAACCTTAAAAGTTTGATTTTTTTGAATGAACTTGAAATTGCAGCAATAATCTTATTTTACGAGATACAAGTTGAGATCCATGGATGCAAAGTAAGGGAATTATAGATTGTTTAGCTTTGGGAGGATTCAGAAAGCGGAAGTTTGAGAGAAGGGATTTTTATTTAACTTCAATGGCTGCTCATGTAAACTGAGTTTTGTTAGCTCTTGTCACATGGCTTTATGCTATTAACTCCATTTTTTAAAAACTATTTGTAACAAATAATATATAAGTTAAACAATTACAAATTAGTACTCTATAATATGCAATGAGTGAATTTTATTAAAAGAAAAATAAATAAAAAAATGTGAATATAAAGGGCTAATGAATTACAAGGTATTATTTAAATTCATAACAATCAGTCAAATTAAAGTTTTTTCTATTTTATCGAAGTAAAAGAAATAATATTTTTATATTTTAAAAATATTACGATCCAAGTTAATAGATAAATAAAAAGAATTAATTTAATTTCTAATGAAAAAACTTGAATAATTTAAAAAAAAATTTGAGGAATAATTATTTTATATTTTAATATTAATGTTATTGACTTTAATTTTTATAAAATTATTATAATTACTATAAAGATTGAAATTTATTTCTTATTTATATTATATATGATAATATTTTGAATTTTATCATATTTATAACAAATTTAAATTTAATATTTAGCTTTCAAAAAAAAATTAATAAATATTATAATATCAAAACCAATACTATTTTTTATTCTTTAGGTATAGTATGTTTGTGTTTTGTATATGACATTATAAACAAGATGAATGAGGACAAACTTTATTTAGTTTAAGTAATACTTATTTGAAGAATACTAAATTCGATTAACTAAAAATGAAGTAGATTTTTCTTTTTATAAATTCAAAGTTTGGCTCATTTGTGATTTTAAAATAGTTTATATATAAGTATTAATATGTATTTAATAATATTTCCAAATTGGTGAATTAAGAGGAGAAAAACTGTAAGATTTTATAAATAAACCCTAAGATACTTTACAAAGATACCAAAAAAATTGAAATCCATTTTAGAAAAAAAAAAAACCTCATTGAATTTAACTTATTACTTATTTTTCATATTATCCATAAAAAATATTATGTTTTCGCCGTTACGTTTCATTGGCTTTAAAATATAGAAAATGAAAGATTAATGACCGAATTCTCTTAAAAAGCATATTGTTATTCTTATTGTACAACAACAATAACCATAATATTATTTCAAAGTATTTTTCATTCCATAAATTAAAAAACTATTATACTTCACATAGTTAGAAAATTAAGGTGGAAATGAAAATGTCATAATTAAACTTATAGAAAATGACATATTTTTCTCATGCATTGCATAATTTTTTTTTGAAAGATTGGGGAATGGGGATTCGAACGGAAATCTAATATCAAATTCAATTTTCTTTTTTGAACCCCAGGTATCAAATTCATCTTTTCATAGAAATATGTAACCTTAAACCAATTAGTCATTTATTAGAATTATAAAAAAAATATGAAAATTGAATTTAGTTACTTGTTTTAATTGATTTGCGATATACAATAGATTCAACCTAATACTCAGTAAAAAATTTTTGCAGTTTCAGGTTAATGAAAAATACTAAGTAATATATTTAGATTCAGCCTAATATTAAAATTTTAGACCGCAAGCCATAGAAAATATACATGAGTCATAGAGTTTTGTTTATATTTTAAAATCCTAGTACTTGTACTGTACATGTTGTAATAGTGTTCATACTTGTCTTTTGTTGGCTTTTTGTGATGAGAAATAAAATATTCTTTTGACAATTAATAATACTGTACATAATGGTGCTTGAATTTTAGGCTTCAAAGTTTTTTTCCCTTATCTTTCGCTATTTTTTACTTTTTGCTCATGAGGATAATGTGATCCCTTATATAGGTTCATGTTCCCAAATGATATATGATTGTGGCTATTGATATTTGAACATTGTATTTGTAATGAATAAATTTGTTGGAAGTCATATATCAGGTTATAAATATTACTGTTGAGAGTTAATTATAATTGCATGAGAACAACTTTGTTTATAGGCAAGTAATAGGATCTGTACTGAACATTTGAATTTTCCTAATGATTGTGTGTAATGCTATTGCTATCTACAACGATTGCCCAAGATGGTTGGTTCTTAGTTTCTTTTTCCCAATTTCTTATTAGACTATCCATTTTCAGTGGAAGCTCTGAGTTGTCTACTGCTTTTATACTATTTGTATGTAAACCTTTCAGATGATCTTGGCTAATTATTTTTTTTAAAGGATTTATGGACCGCGACAAGTATATTGGTTTTATATATATATATATATATTTCAATTCTAATGTACAGTGGCATTATATAATATTTTCTTATTAATTCGAAACAATACTATTTCTGCCGTTGAAAATCTATGAAGGATTATTGTTATATTTATTTTGCTTTCAATGACTGTGGAGCTATAGCTTTGTTTTTTTTTAACTATAGTTTCCTTAAATTTTGCCTAACAAATAAAAGCAAATAAATAAATGGAAAGCCCATGCAATACATTTTCTTTTCTTTTTATGATATTACATATTGTCGTGTTCTTTTTCGGATGTTAACATTGGTAGTTTGATTTAATTTGAAAAATAAATAATGAAAAGGTCATTTTGGTTTATAATTTTAAAATTAAAGCATATCGAATCAAATTGAACCAAACATTTATATAATATGTATTTTTTATATAAGTTCTTAATTATGTTAATGAAATTAAATTCTAAACTTTAAAATTTTATGTGTATCTAACATATACTTACAAGTCCACATGTATTTTATATATATATATATATACAACAAGGAGTACTCTTTGACAATTAACAATATGCAATAGTGCACGATTAATTTTATGGTATACTTTTAATAGTCTATCGTATGCAGCTAGACTACATATCTATTAAGGTCAACCATAAGATATAATCTATGTTTTGAACTAAAAAATGGTATATTTCATATGTATATTTCAATATTGATGTATAGTACCATAGAAAATAATAATATATAATTTTTTTTTTTGTTATATCTATTAAATTTCTTGCCTGATACTACATTAGATCTGATATAAAAGATGTCATTTGAATTCTTTTTTTTTAATGTCTTATCATTGATATATTTTAATGTAGGACAAGTCAAAAGCATGTCTAGACGTTGGAGTTTACGGAAAGCTAAAGAAAAATGCAATAACACTAACAAGGAAGATAATATTGGAAATGCTGTTTTTGAAGAGTTTCAAGTAGCTCCTAAGCCACATCAAGCTGAACATTCTTATATACAATCAATAAATGGAATTAATTTTCCAGGTAAATAATCCAACTTATGTTTATAATTTTAAAAAGTCATTTACTTTTTCAATATTTTAAAATTATATAACTATATTATTACTTTTTGTAGGAAACAATGATGGAAAAATATTCAAGTACCATTACGGGGGCTTTTTTAATTTTTCACAGCATAGAACATATGAAAATGGGAGCTTGAAGGAGAAATGCAAACTGGATGTTGATTTCATTTCATACATCGATATATTGCATGATTTGAAAAAAGACCGTGAGTTTGATATTTTAAAAGGAGACAAATTTTATTATTTAAAATCAGATAGTGTTCTTAGTGATCGTGACGGGTCAGTGGAAGTGAAAGATGATAGAGATGTGAAAAATATGCTTGATAGTTATAAAATCTTTCCTTGGAAACCTATCAACATATATTATATGTTTGAAAATGATGATATTTTTCCTAGTGAATTTGATGATATGCTTCCAGTTCCAAATGATCATGCCTTAGAAGGACTTCAAACTGTACCAAGTATACACAATTTAATTTGTTATTATTTCTTAGTTACTTTATGATATATTTTAATTAATTAATAACTTTATACACAATTTTATTTTTTTTATTTTTACATATTTTTAATAGGTAGTAATGTGATCAAAAGAAAAACAAGAGGACTCACATGTTACTTGAAGATCATTGGATTAGAGAAGGGACAAAAGCTACCATTAGAATTTGATGAAGATGATCAAGTAGTTGGGGAAAACTCCATTGATTTTATCTAGTTTATGGGACAAACAGTAAAAAGTAAATTATGTTGTCCATTAAAAGTGAAGCAATGGAAGGAAATTAGTGAAGATAAGATTGACTTTATGTGATCTACTATCTTGGTAAGATTAATAAGTGATTCACATTATTTTTAATTGAAATTTATTAATAAATTATTATTTATTTTGATAGTTTTTGAACACATCCACGCGATCACCATTGTTTTTAGAACATCTTAGGAAAAATTCACCTTTAAATATTCTGATGGAAGGAAATGAACTATTTTTGGCCATATGAATGCCTTATATAGGGATTATAGACATAAAAATGGTTATATATGTTTGCGAATGATGATGATGATATGTTTGCGAATGTTCTTGGTCCTGAAAAAAATGGTTATATATGTGCTTATGGTCCTGGAAAAAATATCACTGAATATTTTGGTGCTCGACCAACGAAAGTAGAACTTTTGAGACAAGCCAAAGCTACTAGGAAAGAAGCAAATGAACGTGTGGAGCAAGCCAAAAAACAAGCAAGTGAGCAAGTAAATGAATGAGTAACTAGCAGAGATGAATAGGAAATGGGAAGAAAAGTTTTTTATGCTTTTGAATCAAAACAAACAGTGCACAACTAGTGGTCACAATAATTTAATTGCATCAGTAGGTAATTAAGCAAATAATTTCATATTCTTTTATTTGTTTATATTTTAAATATAATTTTCTATTGCAGCCTGTTGAGAGTTCTTAAGATGACAAGATGGAAGATTTGCTAATGGATACAAAGTGACATTTTACTAAGCTTTTTAGTAAAATATTTTATTACTAGAGTATTATTATTTTCAATCGCTACTAGTTGAAATTAAATATGATTAGTTGGAACAAAATTTGAATTGGTGTTTTTTATCCTCTTTTGTCATTCGAATTCAATTGTTTTATTATTTTAATTTTTATTGAACTAAATGTGTTATTCTTTTCATTATCTGATATTTATTAAACTAAATGTGTTATTCTTTTCACATTTAAGACTAATAAATTGAATTTTTTCTTAAAATATATTCTTATTTGGAGCTGATATATTAAAATAATTATCCATAGATGCATTTGATTGTAACTAAATATTGAAATTATTCTACGCATAGTCAATTTTGTTTATTTAGCTACAATGATTGTCTCCAAACTAAAAGATGTAAATCTTTAGAAGACAATCCAATTCCTAGCAAATAATTTCAATATTTTGAAGCTAAAATGATTAACAACTAGCTACATCTAACCATTATTTGAGACAAAAAAATAAAAATTATTGCTACGAATATATTGTTTGTAGCAATTAATTTTAATTTTTAACTATAGTTTCAACAATCATAACTAAATGTAAAAATACTTGCTACTTCATTATTTTTGTGGCAAGATATTCTATTATTTAGTTACAAAAATAATAGGTATAGCTAAACAATTAGTGAGCTACAAGTTCTAAATTTCATAGCTAACTATTTGC
>CANUEX010064237.1:0-21503 GCA_948099535.1 Jatropha multifida
GAGTTAGACTATTTAAATTCAGTTTTCGATTCGGTTCGCGGCATAAAATATTATTTTTCGTCAATTCTCATTGGTGAAAATTTACAATTAAATTTTAAATAAAAATTCTTTTAAAAATAAATTAATAGGTTATTTCATAAATAGTAATTATCGAATCTGGTCAATAATTGAACCAAATCAACTCATTTCGATCGAATTTTAATAGTTGTTTTAGAAATTTAACTACCATCAATTTAGATACATCAAATTGTTTGGTTCGGTTAATATATATAATTAACTGCATTTATTTTTAAGTTTAAAATATCTAATTTAATTTAGAATAACCTAATTTAAATCAAATCAAATTAATTTGATTTTGATTCGTTTTTATATTGTTTGGTTCTAAATTCCATATATTGAGATAGATCGAAATGGAACTAATTCAGTTTAGAATAATCACTCCTATTCATTTTACTGAGTAAAAAAGAAAAGGATTAGAGCTTCAATTGGACATAAATGTCACTTTGAAGCATTTTAATTTTTGAAAACTCAACTAATTTTTCAGAAAATTTTTTTCTAAAAAAATTGAAAAATAAATTTTTTTATTTAAATTAGTCAATTTTCTATTTAAAAAATTATTTCTTTTAAGATTGACATTTAGTTAATACAAGTATTTTACATATTGTTTTACTTATTTATGGTTTTCTTTTTATAACTTAAGTACATATAAATTATTTATCATTTTTTATTGATGTTGTTGATTATGATTTGAATAATTTATAAAATGCAAGTATTTCTATTAAAAGAAATTATTTAAGCTAAGACTATTAATGTAATATATTATCCATCATATTATTTTCAAATTGTTCTACATTTAAAAATTGTTTTTTATCCAACAAATAATAATTCAATTTTTCTAAAATTAATTTTATTTCGGTAAGTGATTTTTGTAAAATATTAAATTCTGGTAAGTGATTGTCCTTCAAAGGAAAGAATCATAAAATCTTTTTAAAATTTCAAAATTTAATTCTAACTCTCTGATATGATCCTAAAATCCTAATATTTTGTTTATCCGTCCAATTTCAAAAATAAATAAATAAATAATCCAACAACAGGAAATGGATAAAACAAAACTGATAAAATCAAAGTCAACTAAGTAGTTGTTGGATACACCGTTATATTCGGAATACCTTCAAACTCAAACACCACTCTCGCTCTCTCTCAGTTCGCCACCGCAACTACTGCCACAGCCACGGCCACGGCCACCACCCCGGTTACCTTTTAACCCTAGTTAACTTCTTAACTTTCTTTTTAGTTTTCTCTAACCCCATATCCCGCACCGTAGTCATTTGTTTCCTAGATAAAGACCCCCCCTTTTATTTTTTCTCTCCTCTCCTCTCTCCTCTCTCCTCTCTCTTTCATTGTAATAGCTAATTTCTTTCTTTAAAAATACATTCCACAGATAACGGCATATTCTCTCTGAAATCCCGACAAACAAGCGGTGAATTACTGTTTTTGTTTTTGTTTTTGATTTGGGTTTTTCATTTTTCATTAGCCTGTGTTAAGTGGACTGGGAGAGAGACCAAAAAAACTACAATTTTGTAGATTTTTGGGAATATTTAGGATTCGGAGATTTTGAGGTTGGTAGTTTGTGCATTTTTTGTTTATTTGAAGATTTTGAGGCATGGTGGTGAAGATGATGAGATGGCGGCCATGGCCGCTGTTGGGTCCTCGGAAGTACGAGGTAAGGCTAGTGGTGCGGAGGATGGAAGGGTGGGATCTGGTGCGGGAGAGTGGAGGAGAAGACAAAGAACACAAGTCTGACAAATTAACTGTCGAGATTCGATGGAAAGGTCCGAAATTTGCGTTTAGTTCGTTAAGGCGGACTGTGAAGAGGAATTTCACGAAAGAAGTGGAGTTTGCCGGTGAAGACAATGGTGTCGTTGAATGGGATGAGGAGTTTCAGAGTCTGTGTACTTTATCTCCTCAGAAGGAGAATGTGTTTCACCCTTGGGAGATCGCTTTTACTGTCTTCAATGTGAGTTTAGTTCTTTCTTCTTCATTTTTTAACATTTTTATTTATTTTTCTTTCAAACTAAAAAAAATGGTGGGTCCTGTTTTATTATTTTGGTGAACTATGGGAAACATATAAATATTTGGGTTTAATTTTTTTTATTCGTTTGGATTTTGATTGAAGAATTTGGTGTTTGATTCTGTAATTATCGATTTCTTTCTTTGGTGATTATATCTTCTATTGAATTTGAATGGATGAAAGATTCTTAATTTATAAAATTTGGATTTAGCAGAATTATTTTTCCTCAATTGACCTTGTAAAGCCTTGGAACTGTTGCATCCTTTTGGATTTAGTTCTGATAGATAGTTTTATCTTCCTGTTCATTGTTGAAGATTAGAGTTTGATAAGGTTAGAAAATTGAATCCATGTAATGCAAAACTTTATGACATGATGATCAATTGGTTTTGCTGTTTTGGGGCTTTCTTTGGGTTGGACTTGGGGCTGGAATTCATTCTATTATTTGGGTTATATTCTTTTTGTTCTTGATTAGATGTTCTTAATTCTGGTCTGGTTTCAGGAATTCATTTCTATGTTGCATTGTATTTATAGTTTTGTGATGTGATGGTTTCTTAAAGTTTTATGTTATTTGAACCTTCTCTTATTGGTTGCTGCCAAAATAGCAAAACCTTTTCTGGGAGAAATTAGCTGATTCTTTCTGATTCAGGGTGTGAACCGAGGGCCAAAAAACAAGGTTCCTGCTGTTGGTACTGCATTGCTGAACCTTGCTGAATTTGCTCCTATTGCTGAACAAAAAGAGTTGGAATTAAGCCTCCCACTCTTGCTCCCTACTGGTTCTGCTGAGACTCGTCCATTGCTCTGTGTATGTATCCATTCACCATTCATTGTTTTGGTTAAGCAAAGTTTGTACCTTTTATTATGAGGTTCAGTGCCTGTAGCTTTTGTTCTGTTGGAATGCCGATTATATTTTCCATTCACAGAATTTGCACTTTCTTAGTAGTTGTTGTATCAACCATGCAGATATCACTAAGCTTATTAGAATTGAGAACCTCTCCTGAAACCACGGAGCTGGAACAGAGAGCGATAGTTCCTGTCTCATCACCACCTCAATCAGGAGAAACTGTCTCAACTGAAAAGGATGAGCTCTCTGCAATTAAAGCTGGCCTTAGAAAGGTTAAAATTTTTACCGACTATGTATCTACTAGAAAAGCGAAAAAGGCTTGCCGTGAGGAAGAGGGAAGTGAAGGAAGGTGCTCTGCAAGAAGTGAGGATGGTGAGTATAACTATCCATTTGACTCGGACTCAATTGATGATTTTGAAGGAGGAGAATCAGACTACCTTAAAGAGGATTCCAGCGTAAGGAAGTCATTCAGTTATGGGACACTGGCTTATGCAAATTGTGCTGGTGAGTCATTTTACTCTGATATAAAAAAAAATGGTGAATATGAGGATTGGGTTTACTACAGCAATCGCAAGTCAGATGTGGGTTGTTCACAGACCGATGAATCCACTGAACCATCTCTGTTGCAAAGCTCAAAGCGCACCATACTGTCTTGGAGGAAGAGGAAATTGAGCTTTAGGTCTCCTAAGGCCAAAGGAGAACCATTGTTGAAAAAAGGATATGGAGAAGAAGGTGGGGATGATATTGATTTTGATCGTAGGCAACTTAGCTCGGATGATGCTGGTGCTCTTGGGGTAAGAAGTGTTATCCATGTCTTGTTTTTCGTATTTTAATTTAATAATATCTTTATGGCTTTAGTTGTACTTATTTTGTTTGAAAAAAAAAGTGAATCTCATTGGCCATCTCGGAATGTAAATTAGGTCATTATTATGATTAGTTATTCCTTGGCCTTTTGGATTATTAATTCCTTGCATCCAATTAGAATTAGTTCCAGCTCTAAATGCTGTTAACTGTTTTGCAGTCTCACAAAGCAGAGGAGGATTCGTCTGCAAATCGGTCGTCAGTTTCTGATTTTGGAGATGACAATTTTGCCATAGGCAGTTGGGAACACAAAGAAATAATAAGCCGTGATGGACACATGAAGCTTCAAACAGACGTTTTCTTTGCTTCAATTGATCAGCGAAGTGAACGAGCGGCAGGTGAAAGTGCATGCACGGCTCTTGTTGCTGTTATTGCCGATTGGTTTCAGAACAATCAAAATATCATGCCAATCAAATCCCAATTTGATAGTCTGATCAGAGAAGGATCACTTGAATGGAGGAACCTCTGTGAGAATGAGACCTACAGGGAGCAATTCCCTGACAAGCATTTTGACCTTGAAACAGTCCTCCAAGCCAAAATACGCTCTCTTTCTGTTGTTTCTGGCAAGTCCTTTATTGGATTTTTCCATCCAGATGGGATGGACGAGGGAAGATTTGACTTTTTGCAGGGTGCCATGTCTTTTGATAACATTTGGGATGAGATTAGTGGCACTGGATCAGAACGTCCAAGTAATGATGAATCTCAGGTCTACATTGTTAGCTGGAATGATCATTTTTTCATTCTCAAAGTTGAACCAGAAGCTTACTACATCATTGACACATTAGGCGAGAGGCTGTATGAAGGATGCAATCAAGCCTACATTTTGAAATTTGATAGTAACACAATAATTCGCAAATTGCCAAATGTTCCTCAACCATCTGATGAAAAAACGATTGCTGATCAACATATTGTGGCAACTGCTGCTGAACCTAAGAACCAGCAGGTGAATCCAAAGGAGGAGGCTTCTACATCAGAGACAATAGAAATCAAACATGGGGAGCTGACGAAGAGCGATGATGAAGATGGGGAGGTGTTCTGCCGAGGTAAGGACTCTTGCAAGGAATATATAAAGAGTTTCTTGGCTGCAATTCCAATCCGGGAATTGCAAGCAGATATTAAGAAAGGTTTACTAGCATCAACGCCTCTTCATCACCGCTTGCAGATTGAGTTCCACTATACCCAGCACTTACAAGCACTTCCCAAAACTCATCCGACAGATGCAATGACAGCACTACTAGAATCAGTTGATGTTGCTATAACTGAGCTCCATGCACAGGCATAAAGACTTTCTGTAAATTTAGCAAGTGTGATTAGCCTAACATATTAATTTGTCACTGGACTTCATAAGATGTTGAAATTTGAATGGGATTAACAAAGAGGAACCCATTTCAGCTTTTTGAGGAGTGTGAAATTAAAAAGGTTGTGTTTCTTCTAAGCTGTTGTTGAAATGGAACTTGCCTTTATTGTTTTTTTGAAGTTGGCTTCTTGTCTGTATCTGTTTGTTAATATCAGTGACTAGTTGTGATATCTAATCTCCAGGTAAAAGGTGCTGTTCTGTAAAGCACTGTAATTTCTTTTTCTTTTTTGAACAGACTGTAATTTCCTTTTCACCCCTCCAATTTTCTCACTTTTCAACGTTTCTCAAAAAATTCTTCTTAAGATTTTCACTACTTTTGCAGACTTGTATGCGGATAATATATATGCATCCAAGCATTTTGCAGCTCCTTTCAGATTTCAAGTTCCTATACAAACTCAATAATGTCATCTCTCTCTTTTTACCTTTAAGATTGTGTAGTGAGAATCTAAGAGGCGTAAATTTTAGGATCCCATATTCCTTTCCCTATAATATTGTGTAAGCTGTAAAGAGTAACTTCAAAAGCAGCTGTTTACGACATGACAAGAATCTTTCAACTACTGCTTCCTTTTTGAGTAAAAATTCCAACCCAATTTTGCACGCTCAAAACTTTCCCCCCATTGCTACAGAAAATGTAGTAAGCAGCTGGTCATTATCTGGGTTGCTAACTGACAATGAGCGGATGCAGAGACGTGTATGGCTTGCCTGCCTCATACTGAGGAGTGAGGACCAACTGCATGTATTAGAGACCATTTTTGGATTGGTTTAGAGACAATTTGCAGGATTTGAAAAATAATCTTTCTTTGAAGATTGTGTCTGGTGTGACCTTATTGCCTTGTGCGCTGGATGGACCATATACTGATGTAAGAGAATTTCCCGGTTCAGGGCTTCATGAGGTTGCTGCAAACTTACCTTTGAATAAAGTCTATTCACAAGTTGAATTTTGATGGGTTAAGTGGTATCCATTTTATAAATATTTTTTTTATTATTTTTTTGACAAGATCAAATGCTTTATTTATTATTATTAATATTAAACTGAATATCATCATCAATTAAAAGTTAGAGGGAGAATACCTCACTCCAGCGATAACGTATGATTCGCTGATTTCTTAAAACTTAACATGTAGTAGCAATACTCGAAATTAGTATCCCACAATCTGCAATCAAATTTCCAATATAAGAAAAATCATAAACATCCTTACTTAAACATTAACTGCCAAGAGGCAATCACTCTCAAGTGTTAAAATTGATACAATTTACAAAATCTTTTAAAATTGGAATTCCCCTGTGGAACTGGAATAAGCATTATCATTTTATGTAGGGCAACTTGATGTCATCATCCATGTAATTCCCAAACCAGTTCAAGTTACACTGTAGTTTTCCACAAGCAGAATTGGGTTATTTTTCTGTAAGAAAAATAGGAAAAGGTCACTTCCAGGACAATCATAAATATACAATTAAGTTTCAAAAAGAGAGAATGGTAAAAACTGAAAACTTGAAATCACTGTTAAAAAGTTATTTAAATCTTGCATTTTTAATATTTGCATTCACTTCTATACATGCTTTTTATATATATATATATATATATATATATTTTGACCGTGAGATGAGTTCCTATGGATGTAGGATATTTCACAAATCTGCAATTTGCACAAGAGAATGTTGCGATTCAAACAAACTTCGAATACAATATTTTAGAAGTATACAAAAATATAGAAATAGAAATATGTATATATAAAGAAAGATTTAGAAAGTTGAAAATTGAAATTTTAGAATTATACAACTCTTTTTTGAACTGCAAGTAAAATTAGTTTCGTAATAAGAAATGATATTTTGAACTATTTTAAATGGTTTAATTAATTAAATTTTTTATTAGATGCGTAAAATTATATTTAAATAGTTTAAATAAATGCACAATAAAAGTTATATATTGTTATTAAATTTTCAATTTGTTTCTATAAATGTATTCTTCATTTGTTTCTGACAACAAAACACCCCTTAATATTTTAAGACCATTAAATGAAATGATAATCAGAAGAATTATTGAATTAATTTTTAAAAGTATATAATTAAAGAATAAAAAAGTAATTTATTTAGAAAAGTTTTAGCCTTTTAGGTTAATTAAGCCGATGGCACATGAAACAAGGACCCACTTGAATGAGTAAGATGAAGTTGAATGTTGAATTAGGTAAAATGGGCCTCGCGCAAGGCTGGCTATAATGAGATCTGTGGATAGGCTTTTTTAACTTCTGATCCCATTTTCACTGTTTTCCATTTGGGTCCAGTCTCTGGCATTGCCCGTTCGTTGATCATAAAATAAGTCTTTTTGGAGGATTACAACAAAATCTGGGTTTGTCTCCCTATTTAATACTTCGTTTAAGATTTTTAAATTGCGGATTAAAAAAAATAGTTAATTTTTTTAAATTATAACAAAATTAATTAAATTACCCTTATATCAAAATCAAAAATAGCTTGTGAATGTAGTTATTACATAGTATAATGTAAGTAAGGGTCTTATTAGAAAAAAAATCATTTATTATTTTTTAAAATACTCAAAACTATTAATATCTTAAAATGAAATAATAATTTAAAAACGATTTATATTTTGACACAGAGGTAACAAACCTTTTTTTTTTTTCCTTCTTGCCTGATATGAAAATTTCATAAAAAAGAAATTATAATTTTCCTCTTTCCTATTATTGGGAAAATTTAATTAATAAAAACAATTGAAAAATCTTCAGTTTTCCTATTGCAAAAATTAATAAAAATAACTGTAAATTTATGGATACGATGGACATAGGAATTTAAAAAAAAAGGAAGTTATATATTCAATGCATAAAAAAAAGTTAGATAATGAATCCAAATCATAGGGCTTAATTTATATATATATATATATATATATAATACAATTTTTGCCTTTTTCTCTTATTCTTGCATGTTTACAAAGTTTCTTTCTTTTTGTGATCTCATAAATATACAGAAACAAGCCCATCCTGCAGGGTTGAAAGTTATTTCTTTATGTGTATTTAAGCATGAGATTTCTCTGATTTTCTAATATTTTTGAATTAGAAAAATATAAAATTAATATAATTTTAGACAATTATTTCAAATTACATTTTAACAAACCCAACTGCAGCCAAAATAATCTAAAATAATTGTAGCTAAAGAGTGAACTGAAAACATAACAGAATTAATAAACTGAACCGCTTCCAAACCATCTGACTCAACTTGAATAAAACGAAAATCCTACTTCTAAGCAAGAGCAAGACTTGCACGAATCACAAACAACTCACCAAGCAAAATATGACAAAAACCAATGTTCAAAACACCCTGCTCAAATGATCCTGAAACAAGCCACCACCACTAATCAACTTAGGATTAGCTAGACTATTACCATCAAAATTAAGTTTCATCCACCCCTCAGGAGGAGGAACCTAAGCAACAAGAACACGACTTCTAGCAACTTTTGGACAAGAATTAATCGAAGCCCAAAAGTCCATAAACACTTTAAAAACATAACTAGTTAACTAAGGCAAAGACATAATCTCATTTATAAAAATCCTCAAATTGCGAGCCTTTCAAGACCATCAAAGATTGGCTAAAAACGAATATTTCAATTGTTAGCCAAAAGGACCAACAAACGGATAGTCCGAGTTAGAAGGGAGCCATAAAATCACATCATCAATAACAAATAGATTCTCAGGCACCTGCCAAAATAACCACCAAAATTGAATGAAAGAACAATCCCGAAATAAATGTAATAAAGTTTCACTACTACCATGACAAACACCACATAGATCTTCAGCAACTAAGCCACGAGAAAAATGCAAAACAATAGTGAGGTGGCGCCTATGAGCAATTAGCAAAAGAAAAAATGCTTCAACTTCGATAACCCATCAATTTTCCAAATCCAAACAAAAGACATCCATAGAAAGAAATATAAGGAAACTCTTCATAGCGTAGAGCAGCATAAGTGACTTTAATCATAAAACCATCATTAGGAGAAAAACTCCAAATCAAAGCATTAGTAATAGAAACAAAAGATGAAATTGGAACAGCGTGAATGAGTAGGTGAATATGATCAGGAATTAAAGTACGCAAACCTGAAAAATTCTAAGCTCCATTAACTATAATAGAAGTAAAACGAAAATGCTTTTCACCAGTAGCAATAGCTTTAACGAAATCAACCAGAGGACCTACAAACAACCAACAATCATACTGCAAACTAATATGTTGCCCATTAACAACATGCTATGCGGTATGAGAAGAAAGAAAATAAAAACTGTGAACAATACCTTTCCAGGTGCTAGAATGAAAAGATCTTAGTAGCACGAAAATACCTTTTTAACACTCTCCCATAACGACTGAATGTCCAGTTAATTAAGTGACACCTAAGATCATTAATAATATATATTTATATTAACTCTCTTTGTAAGGAATTGAAAAAGAAAAACCCCATCTTTCAACAAAACAACTTCATCATGAATTTAGTTGGTTTTTAGTTTTTACAAGGCATAATAATTCCTTAGCTTCCACATTGAATCCAAAGTGGGCTTAAATTGAACCGAATCTTCTACCCATCCACAACATTGCTTTGCCTTCCCAGACCAAAATTCAAGACCAAATTGCCATCCAAGTCTGGCCACAACTCAAACCATTCTCACCCAAGTTTAGGGTTTTGGTTTTTAAAGTTGATCATCTCAACTCTAATGTCCAAGACATGAGTGACCTTTCGAAGGCACCCAAAGTTGACTATTAGATATTTTAATTAAATTTTTATGAACAAATTAGATTTGCTTTAAAAGTTTGTGCCATCAACATGTTAATTAGCAATTATTTAGAAATTTCTCTACCAAATAGATATTTTAATTAAATTTTTATGAACAAATTAGATTTTCTTTAAAAGTTTGTGCCATCAACATGTTAATTAGCAATTATTTAGAAATTTCTCTATCAACTTCCTAAATTTTTATGAATTATATGTATTGTAAAGCTCCAAATAGATTTTTTTTTTTTGCTAATTTTGTTGTTATATGAAAGCATTTTGTTCTTTTTATGTATATAAAGAAGAGCAAAGTTAAAAAAAACCCAACAAGATTAAGAGGATAAACCACTCTCACAATCATAAAGAAGTCAAGTCAAGATAACTATCGTGCAAAAAGGATCGTGAGATTATGAATCTTAAGAAAAAAGCTCTCGACAAAATTTGCAAGTGAATCAGCCCGAGCATTTCCTTAGATTGAATTTTTTGATTAACTTCTATGGAAATAGGGATAGGGATTGTAACGCCCTGACTCCAATCACCAGAGAAATTATCCACTTTGGATCAAGCCGGTTTCAACCCAAACTAGAACGGCAGGGCTCACACGATTTTGTCTTGCAGGTGAAATGAAAACTTCCTAAGAAGTCACCCATCCTAAGATTTCTATCAAGCGAGTACGCTTAACCCTAGAGTTCTTCCAACTCTTCAGCCATTCACCAAAAGGCGCCTCTGATGATTAGTTACTCCATTTTCGATATACGATCTGATTTATTTCTGTGTTCTGCATTCCACTACCCTAGCTAGCCTTCCATCCTAGAAGTTGGCCAGAAACCCTCTCTACTCGCCCTCTTAGGATCGCTTTGCCGGGTTGGGATGTCACAGGAATACTCATTTCAACCCAATCTGAGTACTGAATAAAACTTGATCAATTTATAAATAAAGCAGGTATAATATCTATAAATTCGACTCGAGCCAAACCCGAGCCTGATCTGATTAATTTTTCTCTCTTTTATGTAAACAACGGTCTCTTTTTAGTGATTATATATATATATATATATATATATATATATATATATATATATATATATATTATTTTGACATGACTTGAACTTAATTCAATCTCAATCCAAATCCGGCCCTGTCTAATACGGGGTGGGTATCTGATAGATATTATTTTTTATTGCAGGATTGAATATGGATATTGCAAAATTCAACTTGTACCCGATCTATGATCATACTTATCAAGAGAAGTTGCCAACCAACGGACTTCACAATCGCATGAATTATGCTGCTTTTACTCAAACTTGAGAGAGATATATGTTTTTGATTTAGAGTTTAGGAGTGACCTTATCTTCAATTTCACCCTGAATTTTTTGAATAGTTATAATTTTACTCTAAATCGATTTTTGCATTCTAGGGCACCCTGAACTTATTAATCTAATTACAATTATACTCGAATTTGCTTTTAGAGTGCCTAAAAGTGAATTACAACACCCTGAACTTATTAATTTCTAACAATTGTACCCTAAAAGTAAATAAATGTTGAAATTTTGATTTAAATAATGTAAAAAAATGGACTTCATATCCAAGTATTTAAACAATAAATAAGAAAATCAAGCCTAAGTATTCATATAAATAAAAAGACTAATTTTAAGGTGTAAAATAATTAGTTGGATATTTATTCAAATTAGGGAGAGAGAGAGAGAGAGAGAGAGAGAGAGAGAGAGAGAGAGAGAGAGAGAGAGAGAGAGAGAGAGAGAGAGAGAAGTTGTTGTGTTGGGTTTATATATATTTGAAAAGAAATAATAGCCGTACCTCTATATTTTATGGAAAAAATTACTTCACCTTTGTCATTTTAAAAATACACTTTCATACTCCTCTATTTTGAGTTCATTAAATTAAATTGTTCTTCTGTCTATTTTTTGTAATTTTAGAGTATAAGTCAAAGGAGGACAATCTAATGGTCTAAAAAAAGAGAAAAATTATCATCAAAATACTCTCTTCCTCTTCCTCTCCCTCTCTTTCTCTCTCTTTCTCTTTATATTTTTCTCTCTCATAAAATAAATCTGCAGTTTGTCCGCAGCTTCAAAAACACAACAACACATATTGTCATACCATTTAGAAAATTCATCTTCTAAAAATTCTGAAAATGTTCAAAAAATGAATAAAACAAAAACTGATATGTTAATTAACAACAAGAATATGAAAAAAAAATTTTATCAACTGGTCACTCCGGATGATTCAATCGTTTTATACATTTTCTCCAAAATTCAATTCAAAATCAAATTAACATAAGGTCATAGTAGATTAATTATACCAAAAGGTCAATATATAATTTTTATATTTGTTTCGAAGGATTAGGGTTTGCTTGAGGAAGAGAAGACAAGACAAATATGATAAATTGATAGAATTGGGGTCGATTGTGTCATTTCACATATGTCTAAAATCACAAAACTTTGACAGAAAAGCAATTTAATTTAACGGACACAAAATATAGGGATACAACAATCTATTTTTTTATAAAAACAAGAGTAAAATAATTTTTTTTAGTAAAATACAGGAATACGATTATAATTTTTCCTATTATAAAACAAACAACAATTTATCATTTATAATATTAACAATTGCATTCATCAATAACCGACATATTTGAAAACTAACAATATTTTTATTTTTATAATCAATCAATCATGTAAAAAGATATATATAATCATTTCGTGTTAGAATCATGATGATAAAACTGTCACACTGTTACAATCAAACTAAAATACTAAAATCCCTTCAGAAATTTATTTATGTTCACGTTAAATATTATTATTATTATTATTATTATTATTATTATTATTATTATTATCACTTCAGGAAATTGTTGTTTTAACCTAATGGCGTGTGAAATCATATATATATATATATATATATATATAGGATTCATATGTACTCAACTAGTTTTTTAATTCAAGAAAATTAGTTCTTATTGCTAATTTTGTTTGGCTTAAAGGATAAACCTTTCTTTCTTGTTTGAAGTATATATGTTTCGTTTATATGGAACGATATTTTCTGTTCAAAAGAATATCATTACCACCTTCATTAGTAGTTGAGCTACATTATAAAAAATAAAAAAATAAAAAAAAGAAAAAGAAAAGAAAACATTACTATATTACCCTAATTAACCATGCAAAAAATCTGCATTGACTCCATAAAAAGGTTTTTGCAATGGATGCTTCATAATGAGTTCACACCTTCCTTCAACCTTTTTCTGATGCCAATCAATTACCTTTTTCTTATACTCAGGAAGGAAGAGCCATCAGCCATGTGCATCTTCTTCATAACTCATTATTCCACACTTATCTTAATAATAATTCTATTTCAATATCAGTTTCACCAGGCTCCACATATATACTTGTTATAATCCTTTGAATAGATTCTTTCTGCAAACTATTATCATCCTTTAACTCTTTATCATTATTAAGTTTTGTGTTTGTGTTTTCCCTTGCATTTTTTTTTCTCAAGTAAGAGACTTTCATCTGTTAGAATATAATAAAAAAGTATAACTGACAGGTATAATCCTTCCGCAGTGCACTTTTGAGGATCAAACTTCTGCTCTCACACTCTTAAGAGATGTATCATCCATTAGAATACGATAAAAAAGGGAGAAGCTAGATTTTAAATATTGAATGCCAAAAATAAAAATAAGGAACAAAGAAAGATTGAAAGCAGAATTAGGGACCAATATATATAGCTGGAATTTTCAGCAGCAAACTCATTGCACTTAAAATGTACACTGCCCATGGGTCTCACTTACCTAACAACAAAGATTTAATCTTTCCTAACATTGAAATTGGCTAAAAAAAGATAGTTAAGGAAGATAATAATACAATACAAAATAAAGAAACAGAGCTATTAATTAGCAGAAGGAAATATATTTATGTGTATATTTCTAATAGCCAGCCACGAGTTTTTCTTTCTCTCTTTCTTTTTTCTTTTCTTTTTTTTTTTTAAAGTTAATAGCCAGCCAAAAAAATAGTTGAAACTTACAATACTGGATACAACTCTAGTACCGCTATGCCAAACTGATTAGTAATAGACAACCAAGATGTTTGCTCATCAGCAAATAGAGCATTTGACCAATCCATTTTCATTGCAGTCAGGGCATCTAATACACAATTCATTACCACTCTCTCCATCAATGAAGACCTTGCGACTACCATTGCAATTGAAGCAAACGACGAACCTTTTATTACCACAGCAAGGACAAAGAGTATTAGTCAAGACTGATGGTATACCTTCAAAAAGTTTCTTTAGCATACCTTGTTCATGCAAGCTTACAACTTCATCAGCTCCTCCTATATACTTTCCTTTAATAAAAAGCTTCGGGGGAATTACTCTGCCACCCAAAATTCTCCATAATTCTTCTCTGAACTCCAAATCCATGGAAACATCTCTTTCATAGAATTTCACTTTAAAACTCTCAAGCAAGAATCTAATTGCTTGGCAATCTTCGAATGTCTTTCTTATACTTCTCAAACTTGTTGTGTAAAGAACTACGCTTTCTTTTCCTTCAGGAGGACATTTTTCTTCAAAGTTTGAAAGTGGATTATTTTTTCTCTCTTTGTCTTCAAATTCTGCTCCTGCTTCTTCTTCTTCTTCTTTGTCTTTGAAATCTTTAATATGTCCTGATACATTAATAGCACTGGTTATGGCTTCAGGGTTTTGATGGTGGTGAGTAACTAGGGTATGTTTTATTGTGTTTATGTTTTGAATGAATTTCATTTTCTTGAGGAGTAAACTACCCTTCATTGATTTCATCTTGTGTGTTTGTTTGGTCACAAAAGAATTGGATAGCATGTGATAAGAATAACAAAAAAAAATTTCAGTTGCAGAAATAGAAGGTTGAAAGAAAATTAGTTGAGAATTGACTACTGAGGAGTCTAGAGGACAAAGGGAGGTTGAGATGCTTTTCTCTTTTGGTTTCCAATAGCATAAAAGTGGAAAAAAGAAAAAAATAAAATGAAAAACTGAAAAGCTCTCTGTTGGTTGCTTTTTAAAGTTATATATGAAATTGATCAACTTTGTGGGGGAGGCTAATGTGGTCTCCATTTGTGTCCCATTGTAATGCACTGACCTTATACCAACAATTTGACGCTAAGGAGTGGAAGGCAACACCTTAAAGAAGGTGTAAATGATTAATTGAATGTCCAAATTACCCCTTCAATTTTTATCTTGTCTTTAATGCCCTTAATGCCTTAATTAGGCAAAAGTTTGATTGGTGGTGTGAAAACAATATAGTGGTAACTGAAGGAGCAGCATTGAATCCATTCGGACAAAGAATGCCAAAGGTCAAAGTTTAATACCACATATGAAAAAGCAGCTTTGAGAGAAATAGACTTTTGCTTTACCACTTTTTTGTTCTCAACAATCGAGTCATCTAGACATCAATTATGTATGTCTATCGATTGGAAAAGTTGCGTCAAGTCTCAATTGTAGTTAATGTTTTCGTTTTTCAGGCAAAGATAATTTCAGAATACCACTTGCGCATGTTCAGCAATATTAACTGTTTTATCCACAGCTATTATATGCTCTATTAGCAGTTAATTGTTTTAGATTGCAATTTAAATGACCGACTATTTTAAATTGCAATTTACACTAAAAAGGTTTAGATTTAAAGGATTCGCCGAATGTTAAAATATTTCATAAAAAGCTCTCTCTAAAAGCTATGTTACTGAACAATAATAAAAGAGAGATTTTTCACTTAGTTAAAACACTAAAAACATAAAAGCTGTTGTCAAAGATAATCTTAAACCTTATGAAGCTTACTATTGAGCATATTTTTATTTGTCGCACACACTATAATTCATCTTATCACCAATTGGAATCTTCTCAAGAAGAAAAAGACCAGAGTTTAAATTATAAGAGTGACTAGACAGCATATTATCATGCAAATTGCAGTCATAACATATCAACAATAACTAAAATAAACGTATTGCAAGAGCCATGAGTTCTCATCTTGATAAAGCTTAAAACTCACAGCTTACAGACCGAACCATAGACAATAAAGTTAAAGTAGCTGTGCTTGTAACATACATAACATAAAGATTTATCTGTACATGCTATCTTCAGAAGCCTAATTATCTGCAATGGGCGATGCAAACCCAATACTAAAGTCGAAGCCAATGCAAGTTAACTGGCGTTTGTTACTGTCGAACATCTTCATAGTAAGGGAGTATGAACCCTGCAGATAACAAAAATCATTAGACAATAATTAAGGTAGACAGAAGTTAAATTCCTTTAATTAGGGTACACAAACTGCATTACATCAGATAATTAAATCTGATGTAACATTCACAAATGTTGCTTCCACTTTCAGTTACTAAGGTCAAATTGAAAAGCATCTAGGGCACAATCAATAGGCTATTGGTGAAGTTCATGTTCAATTTATTCCTTAATAATGATTGATGCAATCATACTACTTCAAGCAAAATACTAACCTACACCTTGTGTATGTAACTCAGGCCAATAACTCATTCAAGTAAATCAAAGATGGACAAAAGAAATGTTTACTACATAAGACTAATAATAGTACATATTTAGCTCTTCTCACACTGTAGATGTTCAATTAATTAACCAGGAAAAAAATTTTACAACAAGAGTAAAGGCAAGGATATTATGTGGGGTCTTCACCATTAAAAATTAAAACCTAATTAGTCCAATTTCTGGATGTGGGAGAATCAAACTATTATCAAATGGGCCAGACTAGGAGGAGTAAATGGACAAACTGAAATGTGTACTCATATATAATTGCAGACAATATATGGATTTTGCAACAATAATACAAAGCTTCATATGTAGGATCAATATAGGACTCAAAGAACAAGAACTCAAAAAAAGATAAAACTCACTAGCACTCTTCAGTTGACGTCACAAAGTAATGGTGAGCTATAAGAATCTTAAGCTGACAAGAGAGGCTGTTAAACCAACCACGGTAATTGAATATGTATCAGGAATTTGCTTGGTAAAAGAAAAGGGAAAGAATGGATCTTTTCGCAAAGGATATTTGACTGGTAATGCCAATCCTGAGTGATACATTCTCCAGCTTGCCTAGGGGTTTCACCCTTAAGAAACCATGCCTCTCAAGACTGGCCTGATAAATTATTTGATCAATCTTGCAAGTAAAATTAAACAGCTGGCCGATGATTGGCATTACTTTGTGATCCAAATCAGTGTATCAACTAATCCTACACTTTAGGCGCCAGATGCCAAGATGATTGGCATGCTGTCCCAGTTTCTATGTTATAATAACCTGAAATGTACCACATTCCAGGTGGATGTCCAAAAATCACATCCTTTCACAGCAGATCACAACCACCACCATAATTTACCCCTATTTTTGTATCATTCTCTTTCTTTTTCAACTACCAGTAGAAAAAAACAATTGGTCAAAACATTGTCAATAGGTTTTTTATTGAAAAAATTTTCCCTTTTCAATGAATTCCAAATAATAGAAAATAATTTTCACTTGATTTTTTATTTCCCTTTTCAATGTATTCCAAATAATAGAAAATAATTTCACTCATTTTTTATTTCCCAACCAACAACAACAACTAAGCCTTAATCCCAAACTAGTTGGGATCGACTAAATGAATCATTTACTTCCATATCCAATTTGTTTAATTAAGCAATTAGAGCAAAATATATGATTGGAAAAATTTTGAAATACCTTTTGTGGAAAAATTAGGAACAGAAAAATTTTTTCTTTTCAAATCATTTGCTACATTAGTAAATAGACAGTATATAAGACATGCAACTATTATTAAGATAATTCACTTTCTCAAAACATGTTTTCAATAAAGCACCTTTAGCAAAGATGATTTTTATGGAACAAACAAATACTTGCATTGACTCGGAGATTTTCATATGAGGTTGTGATTCTAGCACTTTCTTTAGTACAAATAAGTTACAGTCTTAAAAGCCTGTAATTACACATCCACAGAATATTTTCTTCTCCGAAAAAGTTTTATATTTTGAAGAGAGAAGTGACTTACAGGTGGAGTAAATCCTGGTAAAACTTGTGAATGAGCTACTACAAAATCACCATCAGTCACAGGGCAGGATGTCTCCTCACAAAGATCATGAGTCTCACTATGGATGTGCCATCCAAAGTACGCAACATCAATCACCAATTTTCCTCCAGAGATTGCTTCACCTGCATTTAGCATCAAGGCAAAGCGGCAAAACAGCTTGCGTCAGAAGGTAAAACACCAGTATTTGTCATTAAGGGTATGAGTACGAAAATTATATTTTCCCACAACAGTTTTGGCTGCTGGTATAAAATTCTGAAAAACCATAAATTGGGAAGTTGGCCTCCAAAACACCAGTACACACATTCAAGCCTTACACTTACAAGAACATTCAAGCCTTACACTTGCAAACTACATTGCTACATTAATTTATTATTCCATCGAAATAGACGAAGACAATCAAGCTATAGGTGCGTCATTCGTCAATATTAATTATATTAACAGAATTCACTTTAGAACATTTTTTCTTTCCAAGAGAAAAAAAAAAAGAGAGAAAATAGAGATGAAAAATCCACATGATAACCACAAAAAAACAATAAGTAAATAAATAAACAACTATCTCTGGACGAAATTAGAAATTCCCAAAGGCCCCAATTAATCCCAATTTCACATATATATTTCCTCAAAAATAGGAAAAGCGAGAAAACAATAACTATAGAACATTCAACCTGTGGTTGCGGAAATACTGAAGGTGGCTGGCTGTCCTCTCGCCACCGGATTCGGCGATATCTCTACTCCATTCACCTTAACATCATAATCTTCCTTCTTATCTGCATCAACAATTCAAAAAATTGTTTTTTTAACAAATGATTCCAACTTCGCTCAATCGAAATTAAACTGAAAAATTACAATAACGAAAAGGCTTTAGGTTCATTAATTATTAGACAGACTTACCGCAATACCTAACTTCGGTGGCTTGGGTCAAAGGCACGAACAGACAAAGGGATAAAAGGAAGATTGACATGATCAGCTTGTACTGAATCATCTCCATGAACACAGCGGAGATTTCTTAGGGTTCGGTGGCACAATTTAAGGGATTTTTCTTTTTTATAGAGAGAATGGATTTTGATTTTGAGAAGGTTTGTTGTGCTTTTCTTGTTATGACAGGCAGACTATCAATTAAAAAAAAGAAAAAAAATTAAAATATAGAAATTGACAATAATTTGGTATTGGTGATCTTATCTTGCTTTGGTGCAGCATATGATGTGAGTCTTTGGATAAGTGGGTAGCACTAATTGGACGGTCCGGATATGTTGTGCAAATCACTAAAAACAAGTTGTTGGTCCGTGCGTTGACTAGTAGTTGGCGGGATAGCGTTAGGAATTTAATTTTAAATTCACTGTGATATTTATTTTCACATTTTATTAATAATTTCAGTTCACGAGTATTTTGTGAAGGATAATCTTCAAGTCCGTCCCTCGCTTTGAGTCCTAATAGTAACTATGGGTTCTTTTTTAATTATTTATATATTCGAATTTTTAATTTATACAAGTGAAAAACACAAATCAGAAATAAAATTATTTTTAAAATTTATTAATGGAAGTAGTACTCCTCAAATAAGCATTCTCTAATTGATCATGATAAAATAAAAAAGGATAATTCATTAAGCCTAAATCAAAAAATAATAAAGAGATAATCATATAGTTGGTATGTGATTTTTGTCAACTTTTCTATTTATTGTCTGAAATAACTTTTTATTAATTAGGGATTGTTTCATTTAGTTATTCATATGATATAATTTTCTTCAATTAAATATATTTAGTGGCAAATAAATATATAATATTTCTATAAGTGATATTAAATATAAAATTTGCTCAATAAAATTAATTATTTTAGTAATTATTTACTATCTTAGTATTTTATTAATATTTTATCAAATATTAAAAGGGATAATATTTTATAATTCATGCTCTCGAGTTCTTGACACATGCATGCCCACTACTATAATCCAACTATTAGAATCTGTGGAATTCCTTATAAATAAATAAATAAATAAATAAGTTTTTTTTTAAACTTTTTTGTTCACATTATGCTAAATTCATTTTCTTGATTGTGATGAAATGTTGAATATGACATTACACAAGCTCATCCTAAAATTCAATTATTGGAATACGTGAAATTTTCCTTCAAGATTGCTCTACCACACACGATAAATTTAAATATAATAATTCATAGATCAGAAATATTCTCTTTTTAATAAAAATTATTTTTGTTGATTTGATTTATAATGAATTTATAGACTGAATCTAAATAAGTCAATTCCGTCATTATAATAAAGCACAAGTTATTAAATTTCTGATTAAATCTAATTTTATATATATATATAATTTATTAGGGAGGCAACTTGCATTAATAAATCTAACATTTTGACTATTTTCCGTTTCAGGAAGATTAAAAAAAGAAGCCGTTGTTTCAATTTGAGCAGGCAACAGCAACACAAAACATCCACACGTATCCCTGGTGTCCATAAGTGGTCTGTTATACAGTGATCCAGGATGTTTGCTTTCTTGCCACCATTATTATATGTTCATTTTTATATCTATTTAACTTTAGTATTTATATTAATTTTATAACTTTTTTTTATATCTGTTTAACTATAATTTTTCCTACAACTATAAAAGTATAATTTTTTTATTATATATTTATTTATTTATTTAAAAAATAATTCCTAAAAATTATATCCAATCAAATAATAAAATTTATTTTTTTTTCGTTTTAATCACAGGTATCCCGAGCCCACTGGACTCCTCTCAGCGAATATTTACTCAATTTATAAAAATCGAACTCTTGACTTCATTTAAGAGAAAAATGTGTCGAACTACTCATCTAAACATTCATTGGTATAAAATGTAATTTTTAAATTGACTACGACTAAAAATATTGTAGAATATTTTAAATTTCATTAAACCCGATATCGAAAATCTCATTATTCTCGCATTTATATATAGTATAGATAATTAAAGTATAGATTTTTAGTTAGATTGCAATAAACATAGTGATTTTTATATATGCAGGAAATATTTTTTTAATTATATGTCTTCTATTGTAATATCTCATTGAAAAAAATTAATATATTTATTTCTCTATTTAAAATAGAAATTTAAATATAAAATATGTCATTTTTATTATCTTCAACTGTCACGACCCGTTTCCATGGGCCGGATCGGCACTAGGATCTGGGTAAGTTTAAGGCCACCGAGGCCCGTAGTAAGCCTAATCTCTGATTTCAACACCATAATTACATGAAAATATTCTACAAGTTGGCCCATTATATTTTTAATGACTCAAACTATCACAGGGCCTTATTTTCAACTCAATCATTCCCATAAAATCTTACATACACTTAACATTATTATTACAATCATAAATCTTAACATAACTGCGGATTTTCTACTACTGTATTACTACAAAGAATTCTAAATAATTCTATTTTATACATTTACATAATCCTTTAAATAACCTCTAAGGAAAGAAAACTAATGCTCCAAATATACTCAACTGAGTCACAATTTCCTGAAACAACATAAGGGATAAGGGGG
>CANUEX010064261.1:0-15973 GCA_948099535.1 Jatropha multifida
AATAATAAAATATTATAAAGTTTTTTAATTATTAAATAAAAACAAACCGTCCAAGGTAAGTTGCCGGGGAGAAAAAAATAGTGACGCACAGTGTTTTTCAAAAATATCCGATTCGGGTCTAATTTAAATTAATTTGGTCCAATTAAAAAAATATTGGTCCGATTTTATTCGATTAATAATTACTCGATAAATTTTCGGGCGAACCAAAATGATTTTCGATCCCCATAATATTACGTGGCGTAATATCATTGGCTAAAAATTTAAATGGAAATGTTTCGAAATAAAAATTTCAGGGTATTACACTTGGGTAGTAACTCCAATTTTCTTAGCTTCTAATCACCAATTTCCACTTCTTCTACTTAATTTTTAAGGTTCAATTACTATTATTTGGTTTAATTCATGAAATTTGAGATAATTTAGAGGTAGAGAAAATGAGAGAAGATGGAGGAAAGAAGAGAGAGAAAGTGGTGTGGAGAAGAGAGGAAGAAGATGGGTGAATAGTGTTGATGAGTGGTAACTTTTAAGTAGAAAAGTTAAACTTGACTACTTAGGTCTATGCCAAATGAATGGCTATGATCAAGTCAAGGTGTTCTCATCCAATGACTCTAATTATTCATCAAATAATTCTCCTCTAATTATTATTTAACTCCACCAATTAATTAAATTAATTCCATAAAAATAATTCCTCAATTATTCCTTAACATACTACACTAGAAAACACTATTCATTTAATGCCTTAATTCTCCAAAAATATTCATGAAGTACTTTCGACCCACCTAAATCATATAAACATGCTCCAAAAATATTAAATAAAATATTAGACATATATAGTAATTTTTTCGGACTTAAATAATACCAAATTTCGGACCAATAATACTATTCACAGACCGATAAATCACTATTAACGATATTGAAAAATTAGACTGTTAAAGGAACTTTTTATTAATAGGTTTGAAGTATTACCTAAAGTTGCATTTTCAAAGGGAACTCTTATAGTTTTCTGCATGATTTACATAAACTATTTAATTATGTTTGATGAGTTTCATTACTGCTTAAAGATTTTAATTTTCCTTAGTTTTTATAATAAAACTGTTTTAAGCAGCTTATGTTTTCTTAAGACTTTCGTTGTATGTTTTAAAGTATTATAAATTGAGTTACCATTTATTGTATTATAATTTCATTTAAAAACTAGTTCCATATTAATATGAAAGCTTGTATGCGCCTTTGGCATAAAATGGGACATCCCTTGTCTTGCCTTGCCGGGTCGGAGAAGGGGTGTTACATTTAGTGGCATTAGAGCTGCTGATTTAGCCGATTTTGATTTAATTTACTTGGTTTGACTATTTTAGTTAACCTATTTTGTTTAACTTATGTGGGGATTGGGTGTGATTTTTGAAAAGTGCGATTTATATAGCTATTAGCACATGCCACTTTAGTCTGGACTGAAACTTCTCTTTGATGCAGATCTTGTAAATTTATGAAATTGTTAATGTGTCTTTTGGATGCTAACAGTTATGATGCTCTTGGTGGTGTTGGAGATTCTATCAGTGAGCTTGTGTTTGTTGCAGGACCTAGTGCTTTTGGTTAGGTGGTGTTAGAGTTGAATGCTTTATTTTAGTAGTTTGCTACTGAGTATATTATGCGTTGGTGGATTTTTGCTCCATGATTGAATTAAGTTTTGCATGATGCTATTTTGAGTTGAGTGATTATGATAATATGTGAGATGTTGGCTTGTTTGAACATTTTTATTTAATCATTTACTCTTATGATAACTCCATATATTGGATAAATGAGGTGTGCTATGGCTAGATAAAGGTAAGTGCCTACTTATAATGAATTTTACTCGATCATTGTTTAATGAGCATTTGATACTTAAATGATTATAAACTATAGGTAAATATTTTTGTAAAGTATCTGAATAATTGCCCTTGTATGAGTATTAATGTGTATGAGAATGAGAAAAAAAATTTATGGTATTGAGTCTCTTAATGGAAATGAACAAGTAAGCTATTTGACTAAAATTTAAAAGTTAAACATGATCAAGTTGAAGTGGAAATCCTTAGTTGGATAGGTACCTAAACTTGCATGTTGAAATGATTTACAAAGCTTAGGTGATATTGATGAGTTGCATGCTTGGTTAGACCTTCAAGGGTCATTGAGGTGACTATAAGGTATATGCCCTAAAATTTTTGTTATGATTCTAAGTGCGAAGTGTGTACCTTGGTGAGTCTCACATGATTGAGTTATCAAACCGTTATAAATGAAATGGGTATAATAGTTAATGTGTAAAAGAAGTATGATATGGATTGGTATGACTTTATGAGTGTGCTTGCCATGTGTAAATGGTTTTAAGAGTAAATAGCTTATGAGATGATCTATTATATACGACTTGACATGAATGAGTAATGTGAGTGCTTAACTAGAGGATTCATGGAATGAATACAACTTATTATTGGGTTATGTTTTCTTAAAAGTAATACTAAGTTGTCCAGGATGCAAGTCTATGAGATGAATCTTATAATGGTTGAGATAAGTAATAGAGACCTTAATATGCATAGTGAAAAAAATATGCTTTATGTCCTGGATAGATGTAAGAATACGATTACTTCCTTTGCATGAATATTGGGAGGAAACTTGAATATTTAAGGAGAATCATAAGGTTTTCTTTTATATTAGAAAGAGGGATCAAATGTTTGTGAATCTTAAAGCTTTACCTCCAAAATTGCTGTGAACTCATTCTATACGTAAATGAGTTTCAGCCTAATCAATTGGTATTCTTCTACAATGCAAGAGAAATAAGCAAATGTGATGCAAAGTGGAAAAAGAAATAGGAGGAACAAAAAGAGAGGTAGTGATTAAAGTTTATGAATACGAAGTATGATATATATGTGAATAGCGTATATATGTCTTAGTTGAATTTAATGGTTGTTTCTATATGACAAGTCACGTGATATGACCTAAGATGATGATGCTAGTTTTTGTTGGTCAATCACATCTCTATATAAATAACTTGTAAATGGATATGTGTGTGTGTGTGTGATAATAAACAAATAAAAAAAAATAGAAATAAGAAATGAATTATAGTATATTAAAGAGTTAAATTGATTATATGTGTCATTTATTGAACTTGTACAGGATATGACTCAAGGTGATTTAACATGGTTATATGAGATAATTTAATTTCATGTGTAAATTTAAATGTTTGCTTGGTCCTATTATTCTACCTGTGAGAAAATCTAGCGATTGTGACATAATGCGGTTTACTATGATATTATTTCTAAATGATTTTGAATAAATTTATTAAGAGGAGATAACCAAAATAGTTGCTTTTCACATTTTTCCACTTAAAAGATTTTTGGAGTAAATCTCCTTAGTGGCTGTTGAATGAAATTATTTAAAAAATAGATTCTAATTTGGCACAATTGACAGTTTTTGAACATAACTAACATTTTCTATTTGTAAAGTTAAATATTTTTCTGATGTTAACTCATTTAACTGTGACACCCTAATTTCTGGAAGCTTGAGAAATTGCATGATAAATTGAATAGAAGTGCCAATTAAGGTTTGATATTAATTTTAATTTAGTTGGAAAAAATCTTGATTTGTGAGTCTCAATGTGTGAATCATCCATTGCATGCATAGTTTTCTCAAATTGACTATTTGAATTGTATATTAGTGTTTTCAATTTTTAAATTAGACTTATTTTCAGTTTTGATTTGAAATTGGGGGAGAAATTGATTTAATTGGACTTTAAGATTTTACTTGAATCAATTTTGACTATTTTAAATTAAATTTGATTTGACCTATTAAAATTACCTTATTTTAATTGTAAAGGTAAATTTAATTAATGGGAATTTAAAAAATAAATTAGACCTATATTAATTTATCTACCACATTTAATTGTAAATGAGTAGAAATAATAATAATATTAAAATGTGGTTCATTTAATTAATTTAAATAGTATGCCATCATGGCTTAAGTGAGAGGGGTCCCCACTACTTGAAATGCATGTGTAGCAAAATTTATTAACAAATACTTAAAAAAAGGGAAAAGAAAACCTATACATAGTGTGTTAATAAAAGAGGTAGTAGCC
The DNA here is from genome assembly GCA_948099535.1 of Jatropha multifida. Classification (NCBI taxonomy): domain Eukaryota; kingdom Viridiplantae; phylum Streptophyta; class Magnoliopsida; order Malpighiales; family Euphorbiaceae; genus Jatropha; species Jatropha multifida. The sequence continues at coordinate 4,094 of CANUEX010064261.1, forward strand.
TCTTCTTTTGATACGCATAACCTAAACATATACTTAGTTTCCATTGACAATTCTAGTTGATTATGATAGAAGACTTGGACATGCAAGCATACACCTTATTTCTAGACCATCTAAGAAAGACTTAGGCTATGTTTGATTGGATGTAATGCAATGCAATGTAATCAAAGATGTAATGCAGTAAAAAATGTAATGTAATGTAAGTAACATTCCATTAATATGTTTTGTAATATATTTGAAAAATCTTATATAATGTAATGAACATTCCATTGTTATATTTGTTTGTAAACATGTAATGTAATTAAAACACATCTCAAACAATTATACCACCACCATCACTACCACCATCACAACCACAACCACCACCGTCACCACCATCTCAACCGGCACTCCACTACAACCATAACCACAACCACAACCACAACCACCACTCCACCACCACCAGCACCACCACAACCATTACCTCCACCATCTCAACTGCCACTCTACCACCACAACCATTTATTATTTACAAACACTAAAAAATTCAAATAATTCACAAATATTATCAAACACAATCAAGTAATCAAGGCACTATTCTCATAGTCACTCTAACAAAACTAGCAACATATAAAAAAAAGAAACTAAAAAGCTAAAATGTTGAGTGCACATAAGTTTGAGATGTTAATAAAAGACATTAAAGATTTATTTGGGCATAGCCATTCCAACAAAACTAGCAGTATATAAGAAAACGAACTAAAAGCTAAAAGCTTGAGCACATATAAGTCTAAGATGTCATTAAAAGAATCACCATTGGTAGATGAAGTCAAATATCTTCTTCATTAAGTAATGCCTTCACAAATGCTTCTTTTTCTTTATATGGAATTGTGAAGAAGATGTCGGTTAGCTCACGATTGCAACTAATTTTTTGAGCAGCCTTATGTCTTTCAAACATACTAAGACTCGATAACTTTGTCAATGCACCATTGATCATCGATCTTTTTTTAGTGGCTTTAGCATCTTCTAATGCTCGACTAAGCCTGTCATTTGCTTTCCCGATCTCATTACCGATGATTGTTGCCGACTCTCTAATTACCTTAGACAAAGTTGATATGTTTTCAATTCTGCTCTTCTTTAACTTTGATCCTCGTTGTTCAATTGTAGCAAAAATCGATGCACTGCTATCACTATCTTCAATAGTGACATTTTCATCTGCATTTATTGTAGCTTCTCTCTCTAATTCTTCCACAACATCAGCAGGAGTTTCAGCATCTTTTCCAGAAGCACAATCTTTTCCAAAGGCAATTCACAACTCCTCATAAAATGAAAAGCTCTTGAACCTAAATTGCTTTGCATCTTGATGACTTTGTAAAAAAAAAAATGTCGGTGAGTCATTTATACTATATATTCTATAGTAGTCTATAATTTATAATATATATTTTACACTAGTATATTCTTACTTTCAAATACTCTTCCCAAACAGGTTGCTCTGCTGTGACACATTTTCTTTCCGAATTCCAACCAAAACCACTACAATTAGTACCAACTAGCATATCGTGGACGACACTAAAGTGAGTCCTCAAAGTCCTTAATTTTGACTCAATATGTGGTTTTGCTTTAATCCCATGTCCTAACAACTTTCTCTTAAGTAAATCTTCAATAGCTTTAAAATATCCACTCTTGAAACCACGATCAGCTTTAAACCTTCCTTCGACATTCAATTCAAGAAGAGCCTCAATAACCTTAGACTCTTCTTCATATGTGCATTGCCTTTTATTTGTTCTTAGTCTTTTTGGGCAAACAATATTCTCTATAACATTTGACATTTGCCTACAACCAAAAGGTAAGTTGTACAAACGAGGGATTATCGCTTGACCAACACAGTATATAATATTTTTGTATTAGTATTTTTTTCCTATACAGAAATGCGAAAAGTACACACAATTTGCATTAAAGAAAAAAGCTAAATAAAATTTTCATGTGCTTAATCTGCATCATTATTAGGTATCATGTTGGTATTGCCATATGATTCCATGTGCTCACAGACTAAAACACATGTTGCAGATTTTTTTTCCTTTTTCATTTAAATTTCTATCTGCATTACTAGATTATATAAAAAAAGCGCATTTAGTTACAAATATTGGCTAAGCCCAATTGAGACAGCGTTTGTAGATCAAAACATGTTGTCATATCAAGAAATATTATTACTCTCTGAAAACAATGAATCTAATTTGGGATTCCGTCGGCTATTTAATTGGAAAATTAATATTTGTTTACGTACATTTGCCTCGTTTGTGGTTTTGTAAATCATGCTTCAGGGTATATATATAGTTTAAGGTAAATGAGTAGATTTCAATCATGGAATATGGGAAGCATGAGAAATCAAACTGACAGTTAAAAAAAAAACAAAGAGAAGCATAGTTAAAAAAATTAACTAACAATGATCAATCTCAAATGAGTAGGTGTCTTTGTCTTTTGCTGCAGCTGCTAATAAGATTGTGGTGTAATTTCACTGTGTTACCTATCAAATTTACATCCCCATCCAAGTTAACATCCCAGAAAGAGACAATCCAATGAAACATTAGGCTCAAATGCTAATACATATAATCATTCAAAAAATTTATATGTGGTTTTCAGATGATAACATGTTATATATCAATATATTTACAACCACACAACTGCAGGTAGCTTTTGCCTCATGAGAGTATCATAAACTATAATTATTGAGTCCAAGCAAGATAATTGAAACAAATATTGAAGACTTGAAAGAATGACAATAGAGATTTCAATTTTAAAAAAAATCCTCAAGCACAAAAATCTCTAATGCTAATTACATGTCATCCTTTCCATTCATTATACATCTCAACTGCTAAATTTTCTCTCTAAGCACTCCATTCATTTGACGTTCCAACTGTTGAGATGATATCATGCTCTTCATCTAATACCAGTCTTTGATGTCTCATTCAATCAAATCTCTCCTCTATTGGATCACTTGACATTTCTATTCTTATAAAATTATGAAGAAGACAACATGCCATAATAATTCAATTGCAAGTCTTTATAGGATAGAAAGCGGGACTTCTAAGAATTGCCCAACGTAATTTAAGTATCCCAAAGCATCTCTCTATTACATTTCTTGCTGATGAATGCTTCATATTGAAAAATTCTCGAGGGTTAGTAGGTTGGTATCCTTCACAATTTTAGCATAAAGAACTATTTAAATATTTGAAACATAAAACTAAAATTAAATTAAACTTTTTCATATGTAAAGACTAGATTTACTCACCATGAGGTAGTTTTAATCCATTTCTTCTATTTATAGCATTTCGAAGCACTCAACTATCAGCAGTCGATCCCTCCTAATCGAGCAATACATAGATAAATTGCATATCTTGTGAACAAACTCCATGCATATTTATAGCAATTTCACCCTTTCAATTTCGATATCTAGGACTATCTTCTAAAGGCACCTTGACTCTAATATAAGTGCCATGTAAAGCTCCAAGGCAATTTTTAAACCATTTCCATCTAAAATCTGTTGAGTTTGTAGGAACAGGTTTTGGCTTTTTAAGTAAAAAACCTTGTAATCGTATTATTGCTTTAAGAACATCTCCAAAATGCCTACTAATGGTTTCTCCAGACCGCCTAAAGCGAAATTGTATAGTTCTATTCTTCACATGTTGTGCAAGCATATGCCACATTGCTACTTGTTCATCTACCAACATGTTTTTTGTTTCTTTTAAGCCCCCTTCTTTTTCAAGCATAGAACACAATTTACTAAATGCATTCCTATTCATTCTCAATTGTGATATGCAAACATCATCATTTTCATACACCAATCGATTCATCATCTTCCTCAGGAAAAAGTCATTAGTATATTTATCTTTCAAGTAGTAAGTTTGCACTTGAAATATCGCTATAGTGCAAAATAATTGATAAAACCAATTTATTATATTTACCATTTCTAACCATCATTGCAAAGTTGCTACTAATTTCATCTTCATTGTGGCTAAACTAAGACGAGCCATGATTGTTAGCTATAATTTATATCTAAAAGTGACAAAAAAATAAAACAAAATAAAATGAGTAAGTCTTTGCAAATAAGAAAAATAAAATAATGAATGTGATCATAAGAAAAAAAAGCAGAGTGCATATGCTCAAGCAGGGAAACATGAATATTCATTTCCATCCACAACAGTTAACAGAAAAATACCAAGCAATAAGAAAAGGAAAAGCAAAGAGCAACAAATAAGTAACTGTAAAAATTAACATTTACAATGAATATAATTGTGTATGTCACCAAGTCCAATGACAGCTGCAAAGCAGACAATGCAAAAATTTTACAAAGAATATAAAAAATAAAAATATTCCAACACTGAATTTTGTCATTTTATTTTATTTTTTTATTATTTTTTTCTGCACTCTACCCATAACCCATACTTACACTTCCCATCATCTTTGTCTCATTTTCATCTTCACGTACATTAAGCCAAGATTTTGAGTTAAGCATCAAAACAAGAATTGGGTGTTTTATTTTTTATTTTTTATTTTAGATTTGGGAAAGAAGAATTGTTTAAATTCCTACCTAAATAGATTTGATTATTTGGTGTTTATTTTGGATAATATAATTGTTCTATAGCCACCAAAGTTAGGTGTGTATGTGGTACTTTTTTTGTCTTGTTTTCTATAACAACAAATAGAAAACATGTTGCAGAGGTAATTGTTATGGCAAGAAGCCTCCTTTTAAGTTGATTCTGAAATAAAAAATAGTTACAGATAAATGACTATTATCAATCCCACTTGTTCCCATTTCTGAAAATAGTAGTTAATTTGTTGCCCAAATGAAAAATAAATAATAACATAATAAAATAGAAGCAATAGCTTATTGCATATTAGCAAATCACCTAACAAGTAAACATACATCAAATTCAAAGACCCGTGAAACAAATGAACCATAATATATAGTTGAAGTTTTAGTACTCCATTATCTCAGCAATATAATAATAGCAAAACTTACAGGACTTCAATACTCCTTTTAAAAGAAGTCTAACATAACAGAAGCCAAGCAATACCTGGTGTTTGGTAAGCCTCTTGCGGATGGCTCTTGTCTTCTTGGGATGCAGATTAAGTGGCAAGAACTTCTTGTTCTTGTATGCCTCCCTCAATGCAGCCTTCTGCTTTTGTGAAATCACAGTCAAGACCTGTGCAATTGACAACTTTACCACCTTGCTGCATCCAACTCAATACCCAAAATAAAATTATGTTCAAGCATAAAAAACTCCATTGTGTTCACTAAATCAAAACATCAAATAACTAATCCCTCTCTAAAAAACCCTAACAAGAATTTTGCAACCAAATCATAAAAAAGAAATCAATATAAACATCACCAGATCATGAACTAATTGAATATAAAGCAAATATTTAGAGAGAGAGAGAGAGAGAGAGAGAGAGAGTACATCTTGGAAAGCTTGTTAGGAGCGCTACCCGCGACTGCAAGAAATTTGAGCTTTTGATTTGTCCCTGTGCTCAATCAATATGAGAAGCTAACTATAGATTATTGATCGGCATTGAGAGAAGAGTTGTTTGGAGTCTTGACTCGATTGAGAATCAACTGGAGTGGTGGTCAAAAGATCAAAATTGCCAGATTCGTCCTTCAACTCAATAGCCAGTAAATTTAGATGGGCTGGTTAGCGTTAATGTCTAGGTTGTAATGTAATGGGAATACATTGGTTTTTGGATGTAATGGATATTACTCCATTTTAAGTGATTGGGATTACATTAGGAATCTTCATTACATTACACTTTAAAAATAAAACTTAACCAAACACCGTAATCCATCTCATAATTTAATCACCATTACATTACATTGATGATTACATCTTACCAAACACACGCTTAGTTCATGGTTTACCAAAACTAAAGTTTGAAAAAGATCACATCTATGATGCTTGTCAATTGGGCAAACAAAACAAAACTTCTTTCAAATCTAAGGGCATGATTTCTACTTCTAGACCTTTAGAATTGCTACACCTTGATTTATTTGGACCTATTACTCCTATTGGGGTTTCTATATCAAATATGCACAGCAGAATAATATAATTAAAATAATTAATTATACCAACAGGAATCCGTTTAAATGAATAAAGCAATGAAATTTATTTAGAAGAATACTTCTTTAGCAAATTCTTCGAAACTTTGATTTACGCGACTAGGTTGTCGCAAACCACAAGCCGTCCAAATATCCGGCCTCTAGAAGTATCCAGAAGAATGGACAATCGAAAAACTCTAAACTATTTTAGAGGGTTGAGAGATTAGAGAGTATAATGGTGCTAACTATTATAGGCTCTCTCTGTTTTGTTTTGTGGCTATGAGTAACAACTCACTCTCTGGTTCAACCAGCTTATACTGTTTCTTATACTTTACATAGGAAAATCCTATGTCACATATAATTTAATTATAATTATTTATTTAAACCTTTTAAATAAATAAATTATAACTAAATATAAATGTGCCTATTTATTTAATTAAATAATTTAAATATATAAATAAATCGTAATACCTATATTAATAGGATTTTCAATTTAATCAATTATATTTATTTATTTAACTATTTAAATAAATAATTCATAATTAAAATATTAGGTTTATTTAATTTAAAATTTATCTTAATAAATTTTAGAAGTCAATACTTAATAATCTAGGTAAAATTATAATCAAATATAAATTACAATTTTATCCTTAACTCCATAAAACTTATTTGTAATCAAGTCATAGTTGATTCGATTTCTCGTTTTTACTTTCTCATATCCATTCCTATGTGTGTGACCTTCTAGGTTGCAAATGTATTGGCAATAAATATTAATTAATTAATATTTGAAGGTCAAGTACATTGTCTAACAACATGTCAAGACTACCCAAATATCTAGAAAGTCAAAGTGGTTTGACTTAACCTTTCAGTGCATGATTTATCAGTGTAACTAATATCCCTTCATCATTAATGTTCTGATTTAGTAATTAGGCATGAAGTGTGTCTGCTTTACTAAATCATGTTAGTTCTCTTAATCTTAGCTATTGATCAGTTAAATAAAATTCCAAATCTCACTTGCCAATTTCATTCCACCTTGCGCAAGGATTTCTTAATCAATACTAGTAGAGAACAATTAGAACATTTTTCCTAATTTACCTAGGGTGATGAATCCTCTCTTAATTACGCAAGTATCTACATACAGTTCCTACTATGTCTGATTAATTGTTGCTTATTATTAATATAATGAATAATGTGAACAAAGAATCAAAACATAATCTTCCTTATATAAGATAGCTTAATAATCTCAAGTCAAAGGATCACTTACACAAACATCACTTGAGTATTCCATAGACACAGGTAACTTTTCATATGGAATTCTCATGCAAGTCAATTCACTGGACTTGTTTAAATAATAAGCATCTACATATTAGTTCTAAATATCTCATATATCTCAACTTAAGAGAATAGCTGCTTCCCTATGGAAAGAACATAATCTGTATCAGTCTCAACAACTCTAATCATTGTCCAATAATGAGGAGAACATTGGCCAAGAATATTTAGAGGCATTAATTTAATGCAAATATAAAACTCATAATTATAACCACATTATAGTTTATTTTGCAAAGCAGTATTGTTTAATGGACTTTATCTTTTACCAAGATTCAATCAATAGAATATAAAAGATAAATAAATATCTTTTACTTTATCGTTTACCAAGATTCAATTAATAGAATATAAAAGATAAATAAATGTCTTTTATTAATAATCAAATATTTATTACCTGAAATATTATAGCCAAAATATAACCTATCAAATTGACTATAGGGCATATAACTAACAACTCCTGCCCTTGGAGAAAAATCTTATGCACTTGTTATTGTTGATGATTACTATAGATTCACTTGGACACTCTTCCTTAGAAATAAGGATGACTCCTATGACATGTTTTTTCATCTTTGCAAAAGGATACAAACGAGAAAGGATACAACATCTCTGTAACTAGAAGTGACCATGTAAGAGAATTTGAAAATTAGAAATTCAATACTTTTTGCAACGAATCAGGAATCTTCCATAACTTCTCAACACCTAGAACACCCTAGCAATATGGAATAGTGAAATGGATGAATAGAACACTTCATGAAATGACCAATACCATGTTGAGTGATTCTAAGTTACCAAAGTACTTTTGGGTAGAAGCTATAAACACAGGGCCTTAGTAAGATCTAAACTGAAAAAAGACTCTATATGAGCTATACAAAGGTAGAAAGCCAAGTATTGGATATTTTAACATTTTTAGGTGTAAATATTTTATTCTAGACAACAAGAAAAATCACCTTGATAAATTTGATGCAAAATCTTATGAATGAATTTTTGTAGGATATTTTAGTAATAATAAAGCATATAGGGTGTTTAACAAAAATACTCTAGTTGTAGAAAAATCTATCCATGTTGTTTTTTATGAATTTTATTTCTACTTCTAGAATTTTAGAAATGATGATGTTGTAGATTTCAATCAAGAAAAACATAATGAACAGTTGCAACAACTAGACTAGCCATAAAATGAGTAGAATGATGATAATCAGGCCAAATCAAAAGACGAACATGAAGCTTAGAACAACACTGAAAGTCAAATGGTAGAAATAGAAAGAGAGAATTCTAACTTACTAAAAGAGTGATGATTCCATAAGTATCATCCTCAAGAGGACATCATTGACAACCCTTCAAAAAGGATGATGAGTACAGCTCAACTTAAAAGATATTTTGGTAATGTTACTTTCATTTCTCAAATAGAACCTAAAAATATGAATGATGCCCAAAATGATGAGAGTTGGATTCTTGCTATGTAAGAACTCAATCAATTTGAAATAAACTAAGTTCGAAAACTTATTTTTAGACCTAAAAACCATTCTATTATTGGAATAAAATAGTTGTTTAGAAATAAGCTTGATGAACATGCTAAAGTTATGAGAAACAAAGCAAGATTAGCGGCTCAAGGTTACAACCAAGAAGAGGGCATCAATTTTGATGTGATCTTTGCTCCGATTACTAGACTTGAGGCCATAAGAATGCTTTATGCATTTGCATGTTCTAAAAACTTCATGTTATATCAAATGAATGTAAAGAGTGCTTTTCTAAATGGTTTTCTAAATGAAGAGGTGTATGTTGAACAATCACTCGATTTTGAAGTATATGAAAAACCAAACCATGCTTACAAACTTACAAAAGCTCTTTATGGTTTAAAACAAGCTCCTAGAGCTTGGTATGAAAGATTAAGTAAGTTTTTAATAGAAAATGGTTTTTTAAGAGGAAAGGTGGATACTACACTATTTATTGAAAAGAAAGCCTCTGATATTCTAGTTGTGCATATCTATATGGATGAGAAAATCTTTGGATCAACTAATGACCTTCTTTGTAAGGAATTTTCCAAGATTATATAGGGTGAGTTTGAAATGAGTATGATAGGAGACTTAAACTTCTCCCTTAGACTTCAAATCAAACATTGTGACAATAGAATTTTCATAAACCAGGGCAAATACACTTGAGAACTATTAAAAAGGTTCAAACTAGATAATGCCAAGGTATGTAGCACACCAATGAGTCCATCCTCAAAGTTAGAAAAAGATGAAAATGTAAATAATGTGGATATCAAGTTATTTAGAAGTATGATTGGTTCTTTGTTATACCTAAATGCAAGTAGACCTTGACATTCACTTTAGGGTTTGCTTATGTGCTAGATTTTAGTCAAGTCCTAAAGAGTCTCATTTAATTGCTATAGACACTCGATTTTTCTTGTATAAAATTAGATCGGGGTACCTAATTTTTGGACTGATGGTCCATAGCTGAGGATATTTGAGTGTTTAATCACGTTTACTTTTTTGAGTTACCAGGCATTTTGTAATGAAATTGGGCCCAAGAAGTGCATCGGTCCCATCTGACATGCTTCTTAGTACTTTACCTCGATTTGCATGCACTCGATCCAATTTGGTAAAAATGGGCTTAATCCCGTTGTAGGGGCCCATAGTGGCACTTTGGCCACGTCAACCCTAAAATGGGGCCACCCACCTTTATTTGCCTACAAATAGACATTGGAGGGTGTGCCAAAAAGGGGGGGGAGGAATTGATTGCTTAAGAAAACTCTTGCAAAATCTTCTCTTAAACCTCCCTTAACAAAAAAACCTATAAGAAATCTCATACATTTGGGTTAAGAGCAAACATCTTTTCTAAAAGAATATTATTAAAGTGCAATCAATCTTTCTAAAAACACACATCTAATATCAAACTTTGAACTATTGGATCAGAAAACCAAGTTACTTAGGTTTCTTCATCATCTTTGAACAATTTTCAAAGAAAAATACGAAAGGTAGTTTTGAGAACCTATTCTCATTTGTTTTGTCTTTTTCTTCTTCCTTTTAGTGTTAAAAACACCTTTCTTAGGTCTAGTCATGAGGGGAGCCTAGGAAAAACCAAAACAGAGGCTTTGCTCCTTTGTGGAATGAGGCACATGTCTGTGGCATGCGCCACTACATGTGGCGTGCGCTACATCTCTATGGCTCACACCACAATAGCCTAGAAAGTAGTGTTTTACCCAAATAAGCTCAGAATGCCATCATGATCAGGGAAAGGCCCTACGCCACTACGTGTGGCATGCGCTATAAGCTTGGGGCACACACCATAGTCCTTTATGGTGCATGACCCTTTAGTTCAAAGGCTCTGAATATCGAAAATCCTAATAAATGTCCCGATTTGGAGGTCCAGTGGCCAAGGTCCAACCTTAAATGGTTCGTGATACATTTTAGGTCACAAATGGATCAAATAAATAAATAAAACAAGGTTGAGAGCCGTGATTGGTGGATTTGTTCATCCTTTTAGGATGAACATCAAGGCCATGAGCTTAATCTTTGTTAAGATGTCAAATTTCTGTCATTTTATTTATTTGCCTTTTACTTTACAAGCATTTTACCATTCATGTCTTTTAATTTGATATTCTTTGGTTAAGTGTTTATTATTATTCCCCCAATCTTTTATTTATGACACTTGTGACATTTACATTCATAATGTTCATTTTTATTGATTGATTGTGTGAATTTGTATATTATGGTTGATTTACATTTCTGTGATTATGTGTTTGTGTTGGGGTTTGTTTTATGGAATGGGTTTATGTTTATTATTGCAAGATGTAAAGGATCCAAAATGGATCTTTATAATTGCTTATTGTAATAATTAAGCGGAATGAGAAATTTGGAGGGTTAAGGGTAAATTGTACTTTTTAAGATGTGGTTTGTAGTCTTTTTTCGTCCCCCCCTTCTTTGGGTATGTTTATTTTATGTTTGATGTTTGCAATAACTTGTATGAATGATATGGTTTTTCCAAAATCACATTAAATCATTTTACACATCAATTTAGTTAATTGTATTACTATTTACTTATGAATCAATGGACAATGAGGAGGCTAGTTTAACCGGGCAAAATAGGCGACTAACACCTTTTCATTTTGTACCCAACTCCCAACCCCATCTTTGGTTAACAAAACTGGATTAGTTGATTCTAAAGAATAAACTAATTCGTGGTTTTTCCTGGATAAGGGTGGCGATTTCAATTTTCATAAAACTCTTACTAAAGTAAGAGAACTTTTTTTCGAGGATTAACGAATACGTCTAATAACGAAAGCCAATTTCTTAATTAAACTAAACAAAGCTCGTTTGTATTATATTTTTTCCCTTTAAATCAAAGTGTGAAAATGTCACGACCCGTTTCCATGGGCCGGACCGGCACTAGGACCTGGGTAAGCTTAAGGCCCCCGAGGCCCGTAGTAAGCCTAATCTCTGATTTCAACACCATAATTACATGAAAATATTCTGCAAGTTGGCCCATTTTAT
>CANUEX010064272.1:0-21544 GCA_948099535.1 Jatropha multifida
TTCTTTGTAATTGTACAGTAGTAGAAAATCCGCAGTTATGTTAAGATTTATGATTGTAATAATAATGTTAAGTGTATGTAAGACTTTATGGGAACGATTGAGTTGAATAAAATAAGGCCCTGTGATAGTTTGAGTCATTAAGAATATAATGGGCCAACTTGTAGAATATTTTCATGTAATTATAGTGTTGAAATCAGAAATTAGGCTTACTACGGGCCTCGGGGGCCTTAAGCTTACCCAGGTCCTAGTGCCGGTCCGGCCCATGGAAACGGGTCGTGACAGAGACGGTCTAGATAATATAGTTGAATTAATTTGTAAAAAAAAAAAGAAAAAGAGCCTCTTGGTGAAAAAACCAAAATCTTTACACAATTTTCCAATTTCTATAATTATAAATATTTCAGTTTGAGGGTGGCAAACTAGCAAACCCACATGGTGGCAAGCTAGTTAACTTACGAGTTAATATTAATCTTTTAGCATTGGTTGACCCAAATCCAATAAGTTCATATCATTTATTTTCACCTCATGGGTTCTAATATCTCACTTAGTTCATTTCTACCCTTTCAATTTGTAATATAGTATCAAAACAGGTCCAGTCCGATTCAGTTATTCCTCCGTTCACTAGTGTTACTGCTGCGTTTTAATTCGAGCTCTCGTTTGGATGTCCAGTCCCCAGCAAGATCCATTTAATTAATTTTAGGGAAATGATTTAAACGTTAAATGTCATCCGGACCCAGTTGCACTTGAGGAGGATTGTTAAAAAATCCACATCAACTAAATAGGAAATTCACATAGATATATAAGGGTGACAAAGTAGCTAAGTAATAGGTTAATACTAATTTTTTAGCATTAGTTGGCTCAAATCCAAGTAGCTCATATTATATATTTCACTGCATGGTTCAATCAGGTATAGTCTGATTTGTTTTGAGTTTGAATTTTCTCTTTATTATCAATATAGTGAATATTATTTAAAGGGGATGACTAGCCCTTATAGTGTAACTCACAATATTATTCCGGCCCATTGGACTTTCTAAATGCATTTCACCCAATAGATTTTAGTCTCTAGCGCAGTTCACATCTACCCTTTCAATTCCTTATACAACATTACAATTGACAACTCTACAAAAACTCGAAACGTTTTTTTTCTATCATAAATTGTAGGTTCTTCTTTTTATTGATTCAACTAGTGAAACTTTGGATACTTGAACTTAATATCTTCTGCTATTCATACTCTTATAAATGAGAAAAAATTAACGGACTACAGTTAATTGGTTACTAGTGAAATTTACACTCTATTATTCATTTTTTCTTGATTTATTTGATATAGAATGGACTTAGTAACATTATGGAATACTATCATATTTCTAATAAAATTCTCAAAATTAATAAAAATAAAATAGAAATAGAAATTTGAAATTGTGGCCTCTATTTCTCAAAATAAAGATAAGGAGACCAACCTAATTATATTTGACCTTCTCATTATTAATAATCTCCACTGCCAAATATTAAGACACCAACTATAAATTATTTTTTTATACATCACAATTGTGTTACACCATATAAATAAAATAGGGTAACTTTCATAATACAAATTATGATTAATTATTCTTGCTAGTTTTGTAAAATCTTTTATAAAATTTTTCAATGAATAAACATATCATTACTGGATTTTTAATATAATACATACCTTTTTTAATAATATTTTAAGGCTTAAAATGCTTTATTTTGTTATTTAAAAAAAAAGGGGATTTTTTTGTTATTAATTGCAGAGGCTGGGCCTTCAACTATATAGACTGGATATGGGCTGGGGCTCGCCGCGTCATTTAATAACTCTCCCTTAAATGAAAACAATTAAACTGAGAGCAACACGGCAAACGCCTCCTCTCTCTCTCCCTCTCCCTCTCGCTCAAGCAATGGCGGGAAAGTCTATCACCGGCGACGGATTAACGGATAACCTTGCCGGAATGACGAAAAATCAGCTCTATGATATTATGTCTCAGATGAAGGTACATTCTCTTTCCTTTCTTGAATTTTTATTATCCTCCATACAACACTTATTTTCCCGTAACTTTCTGTTTTCACGATTGTTTGGTGTATGTGTTTGTTTTTCTTCAATACAGACATTAATCGAGCAGAACAAGCAACAAGCAAGAGAGATTCTCATCCAGAACCCTCTTTTGACTAAGGCACTTTTTCAGGTATTTATAATTAAATCTTTGTGTTTTTGTTTTTTTATCAAAAGGAGAAAAGTTCGGTATTTTTTTGTCGTTGAGCATTTTTCGAATTAAGAAAATTTGATATTTTTGTGAGATCGTTAGTAATTTTTTTGCATTTATGCTCTTTATTATGTGAATTTCGATGATTTTGTTTTTGTGATGGTATAGAGTGGAATTAGGGTTTTTTTTTTTTATTTATTCAATTCGGAAAATCTTCTTGTGAAAATTTAACAAGGCATTAATTGTTAGCATAGTGATTGTCTATCTGATTGTAGTTGCAATTATCCTGCCAGTTGCTTTATGTTTTCAATGGGATTAGTTACTCTGGTAGTTTGGAGTTCAAACGTCCTTCCCTTTTCCATACAGGAAAAAAAGGGATGATGAAGGGATTACCTTGCCTAAATAAACATAGGGATTAGATTATGATGAGACCATTAGTGTATATTAGGGGCCTATTTACAAAGGTTACTTTCAACAGTGGTCAGCTTAATTTAGCACTTAATTTCAGCATTTTATATACATTTTATTCTGATGGAGAAAAATTGCAAACTTTTAATTTGTTTCCATAAGGTCAGTGGTTCCACGATTTGATCAGAAACTTGCTGGAATCTGGCCCAGCAGTCTGTAAAATTCCTAATTGATGAGTTGAGTACATATCATATCTGAGCATTTAATCATCAAACTTCATAAGCTGCAGTGTTGTTTTTTGACTATCTGTATCCATATGATCTACTGTATTTGTATCCATCAATCTGAGATGTGATTTGTTGTGAGATTCTGACATCCTTTTGCTCTTCTGGTTGTGTATTCATTGACTTTAGGCACTATTCCAAATAAATTTCTATGATCTCTAGGCTGAATTCGTATCTGCTGAGTGAAAGCTTAAACGGGGTTTTGATATTCCTTAGTGAAAACACATACACTGGTTATTACAAAGTCTCCCTTTTTTTTTTCTACCAACAAAACTTTGTTACTTTTAAATTGTAGCATTGCTTGAGTTTCAGGATCATCACCGTTAGGTTAATCGTGTTGCATGGGATTAAGGATCGTTACTGTTAGGTCATTACACCTACATGGAGTTATGTGGTGTTGTATCGATTAGACTAGTTGAAGCCAGACTTATTTTATTATGTTAGCATTGTATAGGATTAAGCAAAACAAGCTGAAGTTTGGTGTACCTAGGTTCGGCTCATTTACTAAACAAACTTTAAGCTAGGCTCAAATTTGGTTCAAACAAGTTGAATCCAATATCTTTTGAGTTTGGCTTGTTTGTTAAATAAGCCTAAACTGGTGGAGAACAAGTTTAACCTTCTCTATATGTGTTATAAACAAAATCATCATAAATTCATTTAGAATTGAAATATTTATTTAGGAAATTGCAATAGACTTGGTCATGCCCGTCCTTTTAGGGTCATAATATATAATAGGATTGTAACTTTTGGTAGCCATGCTGCAATTTATATGCGATTATAAAGAAAATGAGTGACCTACTGCCCAAAGCATCCTACAGTTTTTTATATGCTACTATATACACAGAGACATGTGTGTGTGTGTACTGTGCTGAGCTTCACAGATACTAAGCCTAGCAGTTTGAAGTCTCTGAACTTGGCTTATTAACCTAACAAATTCATTCGAGCTAGGTGTTACTGAGTTAAGCTTCAAAGTAGCCCATGAATGGTTTGTCTAATTTGGAAGCCATTGTGTCTTACAACTCATAATTTCTCTTTCACTCGCTCACTAAATGCTACTCGGTTTACCTTGTTTAATCAGGCACAAATTATGCTTGGAATGGTGCAGCCTCCTCAAGTGGTATTCTCGTAATTTTAAGAAGTTTGACTCTCTATGTGTCACATTGGTGAATTTTTCTATAATCATATGTTCTAATTACAATGTTCTTGTAGATTCCAAATATCCAACCAGCAGCACCACAACAACTTCAGCAATCATCACAACCACCTCAACAGTCAAACATTCAGGCTACACAACCATTACCTGGACAAGTTGCTTTACAGGAACAAACAGTTGCATCTCAGACCCAACCACCAATGAGAAAGCAACACCATAATCAACCTTCAATGCCAATGCCATCTACTTCAGCTCCTCCAAGTCATCAGTCTCAGCCTATGCCTTCACACCCTCTACAGACACCACAGTTGCCCAAAGGACATCTGAATTCACAAGTGACGCCAATTCCTGTTCCACAATCCTCTCAACTTCCAAATGTACCTCCACCTCTTCATTCTGCTCAACAGCAACCACCACTTCATCAAACCCAAATGTCCACAGTCTCTACTCAGTTGCAACAGCCGTTACAGACAACTGGAATTCATCATATGCCATTACAACAGCCATTGCCACCACAAACTAGAGTATCTTCTGTTCCGAGCTTTCATCATCAATATGGACCGCAAATGGGACCCAATGTTGGTTTCCAACATTCTGGTGCTCATCAACATCCTTCGCAACCTATGTTTCATGTAAGCTGAAGATTTTGGTTCTCAAGCAATTTTTCATAGTATCTTATGCAAGAATATTTTGAATAACTTCATTCGTTCCAAATTTTTCAGTCTAGTAACAAACCTCAACCTAGCATGGGACCATCATTTCCACAGGGACAGCCACCTATTCCAAGTCAGTTACCACCACTATATCAGGTATGTTTGCTGATTTCAACTCATGGAATCATTTTCTGTTGTCATACCATCTTATCAGCTGGTTATGCTTGATTAATGAGGGGCATGTTTCTTGACAAGGCTTTCTGACGGGCATAGTTAACCCTTGTCACTTGACTTCCCTGTTTGTATATGTGCCTTAGTTGGCATATACAGAAATTGTTTGTTATGTATGATAATGATGTTCAAGTCTGTAACTCATGCTAATATCAATTGCTGAGCTATCAACAGTTATCAACAGTTGCTGAGCTATCTGCCAATATTGATTGCATGCCTGTCAACAGATTTCATGGCTAATTGATGTGTTTGTCCAAATAGGAACAGGAATGCATTTAGGTTCGAAACTCTGCTTGCATTGATTTGTTTAAACTTTGAACCTTCAATGATTATGCCCAAAAGTGTATGCTTTGAACAAATTTTATAATAACTGGAGGTGGGAAAGAGGTTACCTGTTTGTTACTCATCCACCTCTAATAAGTTTGTTTCTCATTCAAATATCCATATGTCATCATTGGTGTTAATGTGTGACCATAGTAGCTCCAGTTCATATGTGAACAGTGAAAAAAGATGAGCACTCTGACTCCTGAGATGATTTGTAATTGTGTGATTTGCTAATTCGATTGAAAAAACAAAGTTTTATCTAATTGCTTAATGATAATGTTGTGGTAGAGATGTGTTACTGTAAATCTGATATTCTTTGCCTTTATGGGACTTAGGAAATGTGTACTTGCTAGTTAATGGAGAATCACCTTCATTTTTTATCTGTTTTCTGCTTTCGTCATTTTTATTTTCTTTTTATTATCAGCGCATTAAAAATTTTGGACTCACCAACGCCTGTTTGCTGTGCAATTTGGTTTATCAAGCCCAAGTAGCTGAAAATTAGAGTTTTTTTTTTCCCTTGCCGACGCATCCTCATAATGAAAACGTGGTGGAAACATGGGGTGGCTTTACAGTATTTATAAAATACTCACTGCAAGCTATGAAAAGCTTGAGCTTTTCATCCAAGCTTTCCACAAAACAAGGATATTGTAGCTTACTCTCCTCCCCCTGTGCTTCCATATCCACCAGGCAAAGGAAAGCTTATTGAATGAGATGTGTACTGTCAACATGTATTATTACAGTTTAAATCATTGAATGATAGAACATGCCTGATCAGAACAAGTCCAAGTTTCTTTATTGTCGAGATAGCAAGGATTGAGCTGTTAAAGAAATGATTGTTGTACTTTGCATTAGGCATGTTGCGGAAGATTGGAGACAAATTGAATGTTTCTTTTTTCAAGTTTTGAGGGCAGTGTGCTTGTACAACTTGATAACTATTTGAGTTGTATTTGCTACATTCCTGTTAATATTTTGAACATTTGTTGCTTTTAAGGCTGGAGGTTCGCACATGGGGACTGAGTTCAACAATCAAGCTGGAAATGCAATGCAAATTGATAGAGCATCTTCGTGGATGTCAGGCCCACCTGAAAGCTCGACAATGACACATATTTCAGGACCACCCACATTGGTTGCTGGCCAGATGGGCCCAGGCAGTCAGGCTAGTCGTACTGCAGGAGTAAATATTTCATTACAAAAAAAGTTTACCTTCTTCCAGGCTTTTATTAATGGTATCAATTTCTTTTTACTGACTTCCAATTTCCCTTCTGTTTTACTTGTGGTCTAGTTGACGCCTGAGATGGAGAAAGCACTACTTCAGCAGGTTATGAGCCTCACACCAGAACAAATTAATCTCCTGCCCCCTGAGCAGCGGAACCAAGTGCTTCAGCTTCAGCAAATGCTACGCCAGTGAAACTGACACTGCCAGTTCTTACAGTATTTTATAAGGTCATCTCAGATGATGATTTCATACAGGATCTGAAGCATTTGAGGATAGTTCAAGCTATGTTCAATATTTCCAGTTTTGGCTCTGATAATTATATTTGCTTTTTCACAGTTGAAATCATCTCCATATGGCAGCGTCTGTGTTCTTCCTACTTCCAGTCTTTGGCTATTTTATTCATGTAGCCGACGCTTGATAGAAAGCTTAATATCTATACAGATTACTGGATTCAAGCTTCAGAAAGTGGGTTGATTTTCTTTTTTTTTTTTTTTTTAAATCTTGAAATCTTAGCCGTAATGTCAATTTTATGCTTTTTCGTCTTCAGGATACCAATTTGACAGCAAATTTTATTATTATACTGAAGACCTAATTTTAGTTATTCGTAATCACCTAAAACTTTATACCTGCTAGTTAGTGCCAAAATGGAGTGTTTCACATTTCAATCCTGAAAAAAAACAATAGCGTTTTCCACCTATTTTATTACAGTTCAGAAGCTATGTGCATTGACAGAAAAATCCTTTCATCAATTACATTATCTAACATCCTTGGTCGATTGCTCGTCAAGGGCAAGATATGCGTGATAGCTGCTTTACAGTCAATGGGATTTATCATATCGCAGGAAAGAAACAACCTCATCCTTCATCCTTTCTTTTTTTTTTCCCTGATAAATTCACCCCCTTCCTCACTAATAGGCTACAACAGCTTATCTTGGGGAAAAAAAAAAAAGAAAAGCCTCCTTGTTATGGTAACTAGTTGAATGCATCACCAGAAGGTTGGTTTGGACAGAAATAATCAACATTGTTGTCCCAGATTATGAAAAGCAGACTGCACATCATCGCCCAGCGCCCAGAACAGTCAAGCATTGTTCAACTGCCGTAATTGAAGAGTGCTTGTGATGAATTCTACCATGCAAGCACACCTTAGTAAGCCATCCATTCAATTAGCACAAAATTGTGTACATCCCGATATAAGCAGGAGAAGAATAAGCTCAGCCAGCTAATGTCCATGAGAATCATCCACTGTTGTAAGTAAAACTAATGTCAGAAATTTGGGGGCAAAAGGACATGTGGATCAAGACGCATTTCATTTATTCAACAAAAAATCACGCTTCAAATTCCACAAAAAAAAAAAAAAAAAATCCTATTTTGGACAAGTGACATTTAAGTGTTTTATAATTATAATCCCCCAGGAATATAGATCATCTATTATGATTGCTTGTAAGCTGAATCATTTTAATTGACAAACTTCTTTTGTGAATAAATATCAAAAGCACAGCAAATGATGTATAAGACAATAGTGTGAAAATCACGTTCAAGCTGTTGCCAGAAAATGGCAAAATAGCAGAAAACATTATGCTTACCTTTATCAGACATATGCAACGAAAAAATGCTATATAGTTGCTTAAGAAATTCAGTGACCAGTCAACCATTTATGTCAAAGGATGATCATCTTGGAAGCCTGAAAATTCAACATCTCCTTCGTATTCCCAATCAATCTCATTCTCACGTTTGCCCTCACTGTCATCATCATCAGACTCTTCCCCATCAGATCCAATAAATGAAGGTTCATCCTCACTCTGTCCATCCATAGGGAAAAAAATATATATATATTTCAAATTAAAGGAAATATCCTTCATAACAATAGAAGTAATATTAGATGTCTAAAAATTACACAGGAAACAACTATATATGGGGAAAAAATTCACAATATTAAAATGATGACCAAGTAACAAAATGCAAAGAAAAATATCTTACTTGTCTAAAATCTAAGAGATTGTTTAACGGGTCATGTTCCTCTGATTCTGAGGTCCAATTATTCTCATCTTCTTCTTCTGTAGAAAGGCCCTGTAGCAGATGATCAAGAAGAAGAATATCAGTTTTAATACAAATGATGGTGATGGTGGTAGAAATGATGAGTTAAAACCAACAGAATTTCATAACAAAATATCACTGATTGAAGCATCTACACATAAAATACGAGAAAATATCGCCACCTAAAAGACCTAGCTATCGCCTCCCACTCTCCCTCTCATATTAACTTATAATGGAGTGTACAATGACAGTGCTTGTATGAAAACAATTTAAAAAAAGGCATGCTGCAATTTTGCACGCATAAATTCGTGCATTTGACTGCAAATATGGCATGTAGGATCAATTCAAACCACATCTATAATGCATATAAAAGTGAGAATGAGAAGGAAGAACATTAAGATGGACAAAGAAGGATATATTTAAATTAATAATGACAAACTACCCTCTACTTTGATTGGCTAAAAAATACAATAAGGGATTATTATTTTCAAAAAATCTTTAATTTGATTAACTATATTAGCTTCCTACTTAAATATTAAATACACTAAAAATAACTCCCTAATGAACTGTATTACTAATTTACATGGTTAAAAAGGAATTAATATATCTATATAATATAACTAAAACCAAAACATGTATATGTACGTGTCTATTATACATTAACACAAATGCATATATTTTTGAAAATATATGTTGCAATTTCTAAATAAGGGAAACAGCACTTACAATTTCTTTCTTCATTTCCTCTATGGTTCTTTCCAATTCAGATATGTGCTGACTAAGAGCCTGCATAAATAATGTAACGTATAAGATATCTACAAGTAACAGAAGGCCATAGTCATAAGATACAGCTGGATATGTATAAAAAGTAAACCACAGAATTATGTCCCTTTTTGTTCAACTTTATGTCCTTCCTCTTTTTATGTTTAACCTCTTCTCAATCAGCTCTAGCAAACACCTATATCTAGCATCTAAATGGCTGAAAGCAATCTTAAAAATGCAAAATTAAGATCAAAATCCAATTTGACTAGTGGTCAATGATACATTGATGCAGGAACCTGCAGCAAGGTTCCCTCCAGTCTGAAACTCACGGTTGGTCTAAAGATCCCCAGCAGTTGATGTTTTCGAGGATTATGGAGGTATTGCTGGTCTAAGATTGGCAGTATTGTGATTGGCTTTCAATTTGATAAGTTGGTCGCCACCGCTGAGTCATTTGGAGAGTGTGGAATTGGCTCCAATTTACAGTACTGATAAGGATTTTCTTTTACGCAATCTTTTTTCTTATATAAGAACTTGCAGATTATGTAAAGAGGGATAAGAAAGGATGGAGAAGATTTGAGTTAAATAAGTTTTTTTCCTCATACTTCTCCTCAAAGAGGAGGATGATCTGCAAGCACCTTTATCCATGTAACCACAGTGATGGATCCAGGATTTCTTTTTCAGGAGGGGGCAAACTTAGTAGTATAATGTATATATAGCAAAAATCAGGATAGAAGAGAAAACCTCATGGCGTTGCATGGCCACAGATCGCTTCAGAGCTTTTGCCTTTGTCAAAAGATTTCTTGGCCTCAAGTTAATGGGTCGCCGATAATTCTTGCCACGATAGTAAATTAGAGCAAATCCTTTGGGCACTCTTTCTATTGCCACCAGAATACCTCCACTCTCATATTCCAACAACCTAGCTGTATCTTCAACAAATGCAAGAGTCTTTTGCTTGGATATTAACTTCACAAGTTCTCTATGCTTCCAGTGCAAATGCATATTCTCAATGACACCATCAAAAACACCACGAATGCCTGTTTATCATTAAATGCACATTATCAGAATTTAAGACCTCTTGAATTTCACTCTATGGATAAAGAAGAAAATATCACTCACCAAGAGGCAAGTATGCCTTCATTCTTAAGCC
Organism: Jatropha multifida; assembly: GCA_948099535.1. Classification (NCBI taxonomy): domain Eukaryota; kingdom Viridiplantae; phylum Streptophyta; class Magnoliopsida; order Malpighiales; family Euphorbiaceae; genus Jatropha; species Jatropha multifida. The sequence goes on from CANUEX010064272.1 coordinate 10,425, forward strand.
AACTCTACGAAACATTGCTCTTTCCTCATCAGTTATTGTTTCTTGGTCAAAATCAGGACCAGAAGGAAGCATAGAGGCTTCTATCTTCGATAAAAGTCGTTCTGCTCTAAGCTTTTTGGCTTGGGCCTGTCCAGGCAATCAAACATCAACCAAGTTACTTTATGGGCCTACCAAAGAACAGAAATAAGCCCCAATACTGTTATGTCACAAGATGACTGTCTAGTAGATAAGAACCACAGCAACGTCATAGCTGTAAGTTGCAAATGAAAGAATTTTACTGTTGCACCAGACAGTAGCCCTTTTAAATAGTTAAAAATTATCCCCTTCAGATATTAAAAGGGAAAGGTATAAATACCCCTCGTAGTACAAATCTTTCCCTATGAGACTTTCTGACTGGAGATAGGAATGTTATATACGCTTCGAAAATCTCTTTGCAGAGAATCTCTTCCCCCACCCTCTCACACTAATTCGAATCCTTCTGCAATTAATAATCAATTCTGGAAGGAAGCCAGTAAATACCTTCCCACCCACCTTTTGAACCAATCAAAAAAGGTATTTTTTCCTTATAAAAAGGGCATTTATGTGCAGTGCTTTAGTGGCAGAATTACAAAGTAAAGTTTTGTTTTCAAACAGAAAGGAAAAGAAAAAGAAGAAGCTTACAACAGCAAATTTATGTTCAATTCGTTTGACAACTCTGGCCCTTTTTGCTCTAGCTGCATCTTCAATCATCTTTTCACGTTCCTCAGCAGATATAGTTTTGCCCCACCTGGATTGAGCCTCATAAAACTCAGCCAAGGTGCCTGCAAGTACCTTTCCTTGAACTTCCTCAGATGATGCTGTCTCCACTCCTCTGCTTCTTACCTTCTCTTCAACATCTTGAATCTGTTTTGTTAATTCCTGTCTCTCTGCTAAAGCAGCTGCGACACTTGTTGGCAAAAAATCCTTGCCACGGTATATTACAATATAATACTTGTTCCTGAGCAGTAAGATACCCCCTGTTAACATCTGCAAAAATATAAGAAATTTTAGCATCATGTTGAAATAATGGTTACTCTTCATGAGTAATATCTTCTTCAGGCATTTGTTTTGAGGAAAGCACTACTTACAAATAAAGGAATTCAGTGGAAAATTTCACAGAAAACCAAATAAAAAAGTGTAATGGAAATGACGTTGGAATTTCACCATACAAGCAACAGCTTGCACAAGGATATAATCAAGACAGTTTATTTGCGGGAAAAACAACATCAACAAAAAATGGCCTGCAAAAAATAATGCTTTGAGATGAAACATGCAACAAACCTTTAGCTCATCAGCCATTAGTTTATTATTTGTATTCTGGATACCACGTTTAACAGCAATCTTTGCGACTAGGCTTTTCTCCCAAACCTTAAGTATTGCAGCTGCCAACCCTTGATGATTTCTGTTTCTCCCTATAAAACAAGTTGCAAAACAGATTAAGGGCAATGAATTGACAGTGATAATAAAGATTTAACATAAAATGAGCTATACCAAGTGCAAAATGACAAGGAAGAGTTTTAGCAAGTTTTCGCAAATTAGTCATCTCAGCATTCGTAAGTCTTGACCGCATTCCAGTAGGAAGAAGCCTAAAAGGTGTTTTGTAACCAGGAATTTTCGGAGGAAGCAAGTCAGCATCCACAGGAAGCATCCCTGTGCCCCACCACTCTTCAAAACGAGGACCAAGACTATCTAGTAAGCTGTTGAATTCAGCTTCCTCCTCAGTCATATTCTCAGCACTGTTCATTCTTCCAATAGCCAGTTCCCTTTTCTTTATGGTCGAACTTACACCATCATGAGTCCTCAGGGCTTCAGTATCAGGAGAAGAAACATCCGGAATGAAAAGTGCATCTCCTTCTTTGTCAACAGATTGGGAATTAGATGGAGGCCCTTCATAGTTACTTCCACGGTACACCATCATGACACTTCCAGCCCTCCATATAACTAAACCTCCAGTTCGACGCTGGCATTACTACAAACAGTTAGTTTACACATGCCAAATCCTTATCATCTATATGCTGAGGCTATTTTTAGTAATTCTAATGAAGTATGATGCAATTTAATAAAATGCATTTTTACAACCAATTAGCTTAAACATCTATACCTATCGCAATATATGCATACAATAACAGCAAGCAGAGATTGGCTACCAAAGTAAATACTATCTGCCAACTACTGTAAAAGCACATAGCATATAGAATCAACAATACAAAATATAGTCTAATCAATTTAATGCAAATTAAGCAAAAGCAGCGAACCTCAGTGATCTCATGGGCAGTCTTCATATCATGGGCAAGAACCTCATGAAATTTAAGCCTAACCAACTCCTGCTTCCTCCATTTATCATGAATCTTCTCCAATACATCCTTTGTGAGTCCAGCTTTGGGCACACTAATTCTCTCTCTTACAAACATGCCCATTTTCCTTAGCCTTCTCAACTCCTCATCCTCAATAGTTAATTCTGCCAAGGTTGGAGCTTTAACAGTCCTTTTTCTTTCCCTCCCTCCCTCTCCTCCTCTCTCCTCTCTCTCGCTTTCCTTTCTCTCCCATGGTAAGACCAAATCGTCACTCTCCTCATCGTCCCTATTGCTAAATATAGTATCCGGCCGGACCCACTCTCGCTGCAATAAATCTGCCAATCTCTCCTCTCCAGTTACTTCCGCCTTATCTCCATGGTGAATTTCCTTATCCTCCTCTTCATCTTCATCTTCATCTTCATCTTCTGATCCTAATCCCAAATTTCTCAACCGAAGCACGATTCTTTCTATCGCATTTTGACCTTTGCCCTCGGGCGAAAACTGAGTCTTGTCTTGACCGTTGGCTCGAGCGACTTGTCTGGGAGAGGGAGCGGGAGCAGGAGCAGGAGCAGGAGTGGGAGGGCCCCATTTGGAGAGCCAGGGAGAATTCAAGGAGGGAATTGGGCTTTTGGGATTAGAGTATTTGTTGGTTCGAAGTGAAGAAGAAAAACAGAATGGCTTTTTGAGAGAGTGAAATGAGGGTTTTGAAGTAGAAGAGAAGAGAGAGCGAGAAGTGAGTGGAAGCGAGTTTCTTAGTGGCAATTCGGTTAATTTGGCGGTTGTAATGGCCATTTGGTTGAACTTCAACGGATTCTGGTTAAGCTAGGAGGGGAATAATGATTTCTCTTCTTTCATCAGTTAGTTTGTTTGGATTCTGAGAAATTTTTTGGACGAAAGAAAGGAATTGAGAGCTTCAGAGAGGAAGAAGATAAGATGTTTTTCTGTTCCTAAAATGAGATATTTTAACTTTATTTTAGGTGACCTGCTCGGGTTGATGGCGTCGCATACAATTCGGAAGGAGGGGTTCACATCTCTGCTGACCTGGCACTGGATGCTGACTCGCACTAATAATTTTTCATTAATGCTTTCTTTGTTCGTTTAATTTGATTTTTTTTAATTATATATAATAGAGTATTTCTGACTATACATTCAGAAAAAAGAAAAATAAACGAAAATCTTCAATTAATTATGTAAAAAATTTAAATCAAACAAACCAAATGTTAACCCTTAATTAATTACCAAAAATGAAAAAATAGTCATACATACAAGTTTTACTAAATAATTTAAAACAAAATGAATTTCACATTTATTCCGAAAAATTACTTCATGAGTCTGGACCTTCGTCCATATATTATTATACAAAACAAAGTACGAGCTAATCTCAGTAATTGGACAGTGACAAGAACATTTTATTCTTCAGTCCTTAGTTACTTCATTTGCATATACAAATAAATATTCAACCAAATGCTAATCAATAATCATCATTATACATCTTCTGATCTTCACATGCAGAAAGTGCACCCTTCCTAAACCATTCGCTCTCTCTGTCTCTACCTTTTTTATCTATCTATCAAATACTCTTTTAAGTATCATGAGATATGAAGACCAGTTTTCTCCATCTGCTGCTAACAGGGCTAAGAAGCCACAAGCAAATCACACAGCAAAAAAGGGGGTTAAAATAATGCCTACAGAGTTGGAAACCCGTGTACCTATTAAATCATGTGAGGGTCTTTGTACAAATAATGCAAATCTCCAACGAGGATAATTTCCTGTGAGGTTCAGACAGTGAACATATTTCAAATTCCAGAAGGTCTTCTGCTAAAGGAAGTTGTTGCTGAGCTAAAAAGTTCCTGGCCAAGCTCCTTTATTTTGTTAAGCAAAAGCATTTGCTCGGTCTCGAGCTGTATCATGTAGTCTTCTTGCATGTCCTCTAAGCTTTCCATATCACTCAATGCTGTTGAGAGTCCTTCAAGATCACCATTCTCGATTAAAGAGTGAAATTTAATCATCACCTCTCTCATCTGACCAAATCCATTATCGAAAACTGTAATATTAGATTGAGTACAGTTGAAGTTGATTAAAACAGAACATAAATAAAGTATCATAAGTTATGATGAATCCTTCAAAAGATAAATGTTGAAATATTCTTTTTCCTCTCAACAAACTCTTGAGGTACCAAATTCACCTCGAAGGTATTTATTGGAAACCAACCATGATTCTAAAACAAGTCACAAAAGGAAAACCTTAAAGAATAGCAAGTTAAGCTTAAATAGGAATTTGACACAGACCACGACAATTGTTTGTCAGAAGCTGATAAAATTTTTTAGTGAATTTGGATAGTCACTTCACATCTTAAAAACTTGAGAACGTCAAGCTAAGGCCATGTTCGGCAATAGCATTTGAAGTAGTGTTTAATATTTTAAAAGGGTTGAAATACTATCTTAATTATTTTAATTAATTAGAGCATTCGGTAATACAATATCGATCCTAATATTTAGAGTTTGAGAAAGTGTGTTATGAAACATCTTCATTGATGTTTAGCCTTTTCTAATTTCTTTATGACATATAAAATCATCATTTGTCTTTACTTTATTCCTCGCTATCATATTTCTTTTGTAATTTTATATTAAATTGCTAATCAAATAGTTATTTGTACTGAACACTTTTATTTTAAACCGTTATATAATTGTTAACTACTAATACTAACCACTAGTAAAATAGTTGACAGCTATTAAAATAGTTAAATTTACCGAACAGACCCTAAATCACCAACTCCTAGAGGATGATAAAAGAGTTACTTTGCTTAGTTTTATAAACTTCAATCTGAACACGCTTCAGAGCTTGAATTGTCTAATTAATGCACTAAATTATTAGAAATCAGGATATTTGTTTCATATCCTCTTAGTTTGCAATATATTAGAGATTATGAAGTATATAAAAAACCCTGAAATTTTTGGACAAAACTAGCTTTTTCATATGCTATGTAGCTATCAGCAATAAAAATAACTAGAGTTTTATTACAAAGGTTGAAGTAATGCATGGCCTTAGATGAGACAGGGAAAAAGAAAATAAAAGAAACATGAGCTTTGCATTCTCACCTGGCTAGATAACTGGGGTGATCTAGATAAAGAAGCTTCAGAATCCAAACTGGATCTCTTTTGCATTTCTGGAATTTTTCTAGTAATTTGAATATGGATCTCTCCCCTTTTCACTCCTTGCAGTGGTATCCACTTGTCAGACATCTGGTTAGGTGGCAATCTCTGATATTCTACAACGCAATCACCTATACTTGATGTGGGCAGCAAGGCATTGTGGTCTTTCACATGTAAAACTAAGGGACTGCCATCATCAGGGAACTCCAGCGTCTGATTCCACTTGGGATTCAAAGTTTTGTACACAACCTGAAAGGAAATCCATGGTACAACAGGTAAGTGATTATGCAGCGCAAGACCGAATAAAAACAACAAGCAGATGGACAAGGTTTATTGTTTTCATTTTATCACAGATAAAAAAGCAACAATAGTTACAGGGTATTAATAGCAAATATGAAACGTTCTAGACTATACATGCCAATTATTACCAAAATATGACAAAAGTTACACTAAAATCACAAAACTGAGGTGAAATAAGCTAGACCCTGACTCACCAAACAAACAAAGGATAGAAAATTACAAAAACTCGTAACTTTCAAGTTTCATTCTGCAAATAGAACATTGCTATTGTTTTAAAAATACATTCACAAGATAGTTATTGTCTTTTTGATGAAAAGCAAAGGATCTGAAAATTCTAGCAAGAAATATCAATATTTCAATTATGAAGGAGTTGTCCACCTTTGTTCTCTTCTTCAAGTTTCCATATTGCACTCTCACATAAGGATCGCTTGTCCCTCTGAGATCAGCAGCAACAAGGTCCCTTGCTTCGATAAGAATAATTTCAATCCAACCGTTGCTTGAACCTGTAGTTGAACCCTAAAAGTCCAAGGAAGAAGAAAATGAAATAATATATTAGATTAGGAACCCACAAGCTAAAAGATTATCAGCTGCCATAGATGGAAGATTTATTAGAAATAGCGAAGCTCTAATCTTATAAGTTTACATGCTATGGAAAAGGTGGGTCTGTCCTACAGGTTGAAATCTGATAAAAATTGGGAAAGTTGGCAAATCAATTAAAAATTGGTTCACCCAAATTACATGCAAAAACAACCTTAAGACCAAGGGAACAAATTGGTGCATTCATAGGTGCTTTGAATCTTAAATAAATTATTTAGCTCGGGTGAATCTACATGAATTTTTTAATGCCATAAAGTACTGAAAATGCCTTGTAGTTGGAGGCTCAGAGGTAATCAAGGCATACCTTTGAGCCATCATTGTCATCTCTTACTGCTTCTATTTGAAGCCTCAGTTCTCCTGAATTCACTTTTTCAAGGGGAACCCACACATCCCTGATTGAACCTTCAACCAGTCCCTCCAAGTTTACTCGTGCACTGCCAATGTTGTCATCTCCAAAGATATCTTCATTATAGCATCTAATCCTAAGGTATTCGCCTCCTCCAATCTCATCAAATTCAAACTTCTGATTCCATAAAGGATTAGAAGCATGTGCTGTCCTTGTTCTCTGGAAAACCTGAAAATAATTTCATCAAGTACTTAGATACTTTACACAGATTTCAGTATTATTTAGGTTTTAAAACCTTGGTTTAGCATGGCACATCGTTCTGTGGAGAGAGAGAAACCTGCCTTTCCATATTGCAGTTTAACATATGGGTCACACTTTCCAGATTTTTCTTTTGTGGTAAGATCCCTTCCCTCCATAACAACTACATTAATCTTTCTCCCTGTCCTTGAAAAAAGATTTGATATGCTATCCACTGACTGCCGAGAGCTAATCCGCAACTTGTTGAAGCTATGAGAACCGTCAGAGAATTGCCATTCTTTCAAGACAAGCTTTACCGTTAACTGAAAAATGCAAACAAACAATAGATATTCCTTCTATCAATGCACCATTTAGTGAAAGAATTTATTGAGTTTTCTAGCATCAACTTTATAATCAGAAATATGAGCAGGAAGCAATGTAATATTATTTAGATTTCGAACTAGAAATCGGCTAAAAATTATGGGACCCAGGAACAGTTTACAGTAGTAGCATGGCATGATCTAGTCCTCCAATTTCATTAAAAGATTAGAGCAAAGAATATTTCATTAATTTACAGCTAAAGTAGGCAGTTAGTAAAAAGAACTATAGTTGACACATCAACTAAGATCTGACGAAATGCTAATCAAGGCTCTCCAACATTTCACTGTAGTGACTAGAAAGGGAGAAATTTCAGTAAACATCATTGTGCAGAACACCCACAGACCACGCATTATGTTCATTTGAGCATAGTGACAAGAGTCTAGGAGCAGGACAATTATTCACCATTGATGGTCTCTAATTGAATTTTTGATCTGTGATAAGCATATGTCTTTTACAAAGCACACATGTTTTACGCCATAAATACAAGATATGTCATCCTACATGCAAATCTCTTTTCTAACCAAGGGAGTAGACTTAATAAAAGAAGTTAAACTCATAGGAGTCTGAAAGACCAAACAAAAGCACCAAATAATAGTTCCATTATGATAACAAGGAAAGAAATATAAGCAATAAATTTTTGCATGTACCTCTCCTGAGTTAACCCCCTCAAATGGTACAGTCATCTCCACCTCTTTTCCACAAAACTCAGCATGCTCAGCAATTACACCTGTGTTGGGTCCTACTGCCCAAAACATTGTTGAATCATCTGCAACATACTTCACCTGCTAGCAGGTTGAAAAATTAAATATCTATGCCACAACCAATAGTAAATTAACTGATATCCAAAGAATTCTTTTTTGAAAGTAAATCCAGTTGTTTAGATGAACAAACTTCACAGATATTAGCTTATTGCGTAGTATAGTTATCAATTTAGTGATGCCTCAGTTACAAATTTCAGTCGTGCTTTTGGTTTCTTGTGAAAAGAAAATTTCCTTACTTGGAAATGTGAAATATGTAGATGTGTGCATCATCCATTATATATCATACGATTCTAATTGGATGGTTTATAACAGAACCCATAAACTTAAACTTCTTAAGTCTGTTTGATGTTAGTAAGAGACAAATGAATCTCATTATAGAGGGAAGAAAACAGTATCTTTGCATTAGAGAGATACATTTTCAGTTGACCAAAAAGTTTTGAAGATTTTTGAAGGAAAGTAGTTTATTGCACACTATCTCTATACAATTCTATTCTATATATACACAAAGAATGATTCTAACATAGTAATAATCTAAATAGAAAACAAACATAAACTATGAAAGATAATATTTTACAAATCTCTACACTCCCCCCTCAAGTTGGTGTAAATATATTACACATGCCCAATTTGCAAACCAAAGGATGAAACAACTTGCTATTCAAGCCCTTCGTGAAAACATCAGCTAGTTGTTCTTTTGAAGCCACATAGAAAACTTTAATGGAACCTTCAACTATCTTTTCCATTATAAAATGACGATCAATCTCTATGTGCTTAGTTCAATCATGTTGAACAAGATTATTTACTATACTGATGGTTGCTTTACTATCACAAAACAAATATGTATCTGCTATTTCAAACAACTTTAATTCTTTCATCACTCTACGCAACCATAGAAATTCACAAATTCCTTGTGTCATGGCTCTATACTCAGCTTCTGCACTAGAACTAGCAACCACAGTCTGTTTCTTGCTTCTCCAAGTGACCAAGTTTCCACCAAGAAAAACACAATAACCTGAGGTCGATCTCCTATCATCAAGGGAATCGGCCCAATCTGCATCCGTATAGCCTTCTATTTTCAAATGACAATGTTTGGAAAATAACAACCCTCTACCTGGAGCTGATTTCAAATATCTCAAAATTCGATGTACGGCTTCTAAGTGAGATTCCCGAGAATCATGCATATACTGACTCACTAAACTAACAGCATAAGCAATATCTGGTCTAGTATGGGAAAGATAAATTAATCTTCCAATCAATCTCTGATATCTGCTTACATCGACTAGACTTCCCACTCAAGCTTGAAGCTTGTGATTAGCTTCAATGGATGATTCTGTAGGCTTACATTCCAACATACCAGTTTCTTTAAGGAGATCGAGAATATACTTTCTTTGAGAGATGAAAATTCCTTTTTCAGATCTAGCAACTTCAATTCCAAGAAAGTATCTCAACTTTCCCAAATCCTTAATCTCAAACTCCTTGGCTAAAAAATTTCTCAAATGAGTCATTTTTTCTTTATTATTCTCTGTCACCACTATATCATCAACATAAATAATAAGTAACGTAATCTTACCTGCATGATGTTTAATGAACAAGGTATGATCAACATTACTCTGAATGCACTCAAAAGAAAGCATGGCTCCACTAAACCTTTCAAACCATGATCTTGGTGACTGTTTCAGCCCATATAATGACTTCTTCAACTTGCACACTTTTCCTATAGTCTTGTCATCAACAAATCCTGGAGGGATCTCCATATACACCTCTTCTTTCAAATCTCCATGTAGAAAGGCATTTTTAACATCAAATTGATGTAGCTCCCAGTCAAGGTTGGCTGCACAAGACAATAAGATTCTGATAGTGTTCATCTTGGCTACGGGGGCAAATGTTTCCTGGTAATCAACTCCATAGGTCTGACTGAATCCTCTAGTAACGAATCTAGCCTTGTACCTCTCAATTGAACCATCTGCCCTATGTTTAACCGTGAACACCCATTTACATCCAACTGGTTTCTTCCCTGATGGTGAAATTACAAGATCCCATGTCTCATTTTTTGCCAAAGCTCTCATCTCCTCAACCATTGCAGCCTTCTATTTTGAATCCTGTAATGCCTCTCGCCAATCCTACAGTATAGAAACAGAAGAAACAGACAAAACAAAGGCTCTATAGGAAGGAGACATAGCGTTATAAGAGATAAAATGGGAGATGGTATGTTTGGTGCATGTTCTAACTCATTTTCTAAGAGCGATAGGAATATCAAGGTCATTGTCAGAAGGGATAGAATCAAGATTAGAAACAGAATCAACAGGGATTAAAGAAGACTCACCATACTCTTGTGCTTCTGTATTTTCAGAGACTGAAATTGGAGAGGACGATTGATCAGAGGTCTCATGCTCGACGATTGCATCTATATTAGTCCGCCGAGTGTAGGTTTTCAAATCAGGTATATCCAATCTCCCTAGAGTTTTGGGTGGTTGGTCTCTCTTATTATCTATCTCTATTGGAATCTCCCCCTGGAAAGAAATGTCATCTATCACCTCTTCCTTCTGATATTTCTCCTCCTGAAGAGGTGACTGGACAGAAAAATAAGGCTCAAACTCTCTAAAGGTAACATCCATACTCACAAAATATTTTCTAAGGGAAGGATAATAACTCTTGTATCCTTTTTGAGTAATAGAGTAACCAACAAACACACACTTCAAGGCTCTAGGATCTAATTTGCTTGGACCATTTTGATAAACAAAACAAACACAACCAAAGACTTTAGGAGGCACAATTTAAGAATTTTTTCCTTGAAGAACCTCTAATGGAGTTTTAAAATTCAAAGTACGAAGAAGCATGCAATTGATAAAGTAAGCAGGAGTTAAAATAGCATTCCCCAATATGGTTTGGAAAGCTTCATAGTGAACATAAGTGACCTAGCTAATTTCAATAAATGCCTATTTTTCTTTTCAACTACTCCATTTTGAGAATTAGTATTGACACAACTAGTTTGATGTATGATACCATTAGAATCTAAATAGGTATGAAAAACTGT
>CANUEX010064297.1:0-63059 GCA_948099535.1 Jatropha multifida
AAAATATTTTTATTATATGGATATGGGCCCGAGCTACGAATAGTACTTAATACTAATGCTGGGTCAAAAATTATTAACTCTGATTGTCTTATGAAAAATGTCATAATATGGGCTTACTATTCTGATAGTCAAATGAAAATAGGGATGGATTGTGATAGTTTAGACTTACTACGGGCCTCGGGTGCCTTAAGATTACCTAGGTCCTAGTGCCGGTCCGGCCCACGGTTTTGGGTCGTGACAATAAGTATCTATTTTCATAATTATTTAAGATATTTCCATAATCAATATATTCCGAGTTATATTTAGGCTATGTTCGGCAACGGCTTTTTGAGTAATTTTAGAGTTTTGATAAGTCAAAATACTAAAAACTGCTTAAAAAGTTTCAAAGCATTAAATGCTACTTAAAAAGTCATTCGGTAACATAGTTTGGACTAACTTTTAGAGGTTAGTATAATTTTTTATGATAAGTTAACTCATGTAACGTTTAACTTTTAGCGTTTCATAAAACACTACTCAAACAGCTAACGGCTAAATGCCGCTAAAACAACTAACAACTATCAAAATAATTAATTTTGCCGAACATATCCTTAGTAGTATTCTGAAAATCGAACCGGTCAGTGAACCGGTGAAAGTAGGAGTTCACTAAATTAGAGGGTTCAACCGAATTTTATATATAATATTTTTAATTATATTTATTAAATAAAAATGAAAGTATAAGATAAAAAAATTTTGATATCAAATAGAAAAACATTGTTAAATTTGGCTTTTATAAGAAAAAAAAATAGAAGAATAGGTAAATAATTTTAAATAAAAAGAACAAAATATTGCTAAATTTAATACTGAAAAAATCAATTAATTACAATAAAATAAAATATTATTTTTCACATTTATATTTAAAATTGAATATTTTAATTATTTTAATTAATATAATAGGGCTTTGGATTAGAAATAAAAAGAGTCAAAAACTAAAAAATTATTAGGCACAACATTTAAAAGGCCCAAATTTTAAAAAGATCCACAATTAGAGACAAAAAAAACCCAAATTTAAAATAGAATCGATTTTAACAAATTTTTGACTGATTCTTACAGGTTTCTTCCGATTTTTTGACCCATTCGGTTTCTCATGTAATTTAGACCGAATCACTGTCTGATTTTTAATTAAACCGTTCGGTCTCGGTCCGATTTTCAGAACCATTATATTTAGAATAACCATCAATATTGAAGGCAATATATAACAAAATGATAAATACATATTACGATCTAATAATAGATCAGGTTTGAATCATCCTTCCAATGCTCCAAAAAAAGAAAAAAAGGATTTGTCTTATCTCATTCCTTTTCTTTCATAAACTACCATTACTTATTTTTTTTCTTTTATATCTATCGGCCCAAATTGTAAGAACAGTGATACATAGTTCGGCTCACCCATCATTCGATTCTTATTATATTATATCAAATTATAGAGGGTCCCACAAGTGTAAAAAAGTGGGCGCCAAGTTCAAGTTGAAGTGGGAAGAGTAATAATATAAATGCAAGTGATGTTAATCCATCAAACTTCCTCCATCTCCAGTTTCTTTCTATGTGCTATTTTTGCTATCTCAAACACCTCCTCCTTCAATTTATGCATATTTTTATAATTATTATTTCAAATTTAATATCAAAAAAATAATTTTTTATATTTTGAGACAGTTTTAAACCTTTAATCCTTCCATCTACAACTCCAGTCTATCTTAATTTGCAGTACCTCTTTGTCAACATCATCATTCTTCTAATAATTTCACTCTCTTTTTTCTTAACACGTTCACTTGGCAATAGGTATATAAAAAGACATAATTTTAATTTCGTAAAAATATAAAAAAGACAAGAATTTGAGAATTGAACTAAACATCAGTTTGATTTTGAAAAAGTCGTGAAAATCAGTATCTTCTAGAATCAATCTTTTTCATCAATTACTCAGTTCTCGTGAATCAAAATAAAAAACATAAGTGATATAATTAGAAAATCCACTTTGATTATTTTAATTACTCAAGTGTTATTAGTCTCCAATTTGCTTCAAAGTTTATGTATTAAATCTCCTATTTGCCCTCTAATTTGAATTGTATTACAAGTGAAATGTGTATTATACTGCATGAAGCGTATCTAATACAATTAACTTATGGGACCCATAGAAATTTTAAATAATTGCCGCTCTTTGGGGCGAGTTGAATGGTGTATAAATTATGTGACTGTAAATAGGATATTTCATGCTATTGTTAAGGGTTAAAATTAGTCTCATTTCTTTTCTTTCGTATCTACTTATAAGCTATGCCTAAATGATGAAAAATTACAGTACGATTTTTGTATTTTGTGAAATACAATTAGTTTATCCTTATCTTTTAGAAAATAGACTAAAATGTATTTATAGTCTACCTCTATTAGACTATAAAATCCTTTGATTGAACTTTACATCTTTTTCATTAAATACCTTATAAAATGCTAAAAATATAAATTTTATTTTGAAAAATACAGAAATGAATTAATTTTATTTTTCAAACCATAGATACCACACTGTAATTTTTTTAATATAATATTATAGTATGTCTCTTTTGACCTTTATGTATTGTTGTTGACTTAACGGAAAAAATGTAAAAATTGAATAGAATAACCTAACAGTGTAATAAAAGCAAAATATAATGATAAATTAATATATTTAAAAAAAAAAACTTGAAAGGACTAATTTTATTTCACAAACCACAGTAACTAAAGAATTCCAAACTATTCTTACATGTCAATTATCTTAACACATGCAGTGCATCCTCAACCATAATAGAGGGTGGCAGTTTGAACCAAACAGGACCTACAATAGGTCTTCAACCAAACAAGACCTAATTAATCTTAGGTCGATTTGAACCAAATAAAATATTAATTAAGATAAAATAATAAAAAAGAAAAAAAAATCAAAATAGAGTAAAATTGTAAAATTTCATAAAGTTTGTACTATTCTAATATATTAGGTCAAATGTCATCGGCCTTACACAAATTATTACATAATAAATTTAACAAAAAATTTTTTTAATTAAATGATTTCTATAAAAAGATAAATCACTCTATGTGAATGTAAATTCAAAAATAATAAAATCAAATCAAATCAAATCAATTATGCACTTAAATAAATATGAAACATAAGTTATTTATCAATTACAATGGCCAAATACTTAAATTCATTTTTAAAATTTACAACTTTAACTCTATGACACTTTACAATTTGCAAACAATCTACTGTGCATATGAATTTATAAATTTTCGATAACATTGCACATTTTTTTACTAAAAATAATTATTCTTAGAGATTTTTGCTTTTATATATAAAATATTAATTTAATGTGTAATTAGCATAAATTTTAGAATAATAGCTTTTATAATTTTTAATTGTTTAATAAATATTTAATTTAATTTTATAAAATTAAGTATTTAGTAAAATAATTTTATAATTTTATATATGTAATTTTTCATGTTACAGTTTGTGGTCGATGAAAGTAAAAGTTAAGAGCCTCGTACGATTAATTAAAGTAAAAAAAGGTTGGGTGGAAACTATGTTATCAGCCCATCTAAATCGAAAAAACACATGAAGCTACGCGCGCGCGGGAGTCCGCTTGGTTTGCTGACTGATGCTGAGTTCTAAAAGATTTGCTCAAGCCCGATTTTTGTCAAAGACCCAAAGACCAAATTTCATCTTTTCATCTGTAGCGCCGCTCGCCTCTCCTCTCTCTTCTCTTTTTCAAGTATTCTCCCCTTTCCTCTCATCTGAATATATTAAATAACTAATCTCTTCCATCTTTCTAACCCTAAGAACTTCCATCACCATCCATTCACCTTTTCCTCTCTACTGCCTTGTTAATGGCTTCTCCAGTGGCCTAATTGAGCCATAGTGGTCAGGTACCTATAACCTATTTCTTTTCCTTTTGACGGAAAACCCATTTCCTTAATTTGATTTCTCTAGTTGCACTGATGTTGGATTTTGATTTTTAGCGACTGTTCTGGCCTTTTTCCCTGTTATTAGAGGCGCTTTGACTATATTTTAATTTGATGTGTTCGACAGGTTTTGTAAGTCTGTACTGTTAATTTCTTATGTCTCTTGTGTTTTGTCCAATGCAGAATTTGTATTGTATTGGATCTATTCATAGTTGCTTGTTTCTCGAGTGTGTATGTATGTGTGTGTGCGCGCGTGTTTTTTTTATTTTTTTATTTTTTAGTTGAATTTCTAATCCCTGCCTACTCTAATTGAGCCTCTCCGTAACTGCGTTTGATCTTGCTACTGTTGACAATTGAAGCTTGCTAGAAAGCTCTGATTGGAGTTCAAGAATTGACTTTAGCATATTTTTGTTTTCTGCAATGTCACTTATTATTAACTTATCTCTATTTGATTTGTAACCTCTTCTTTTATCCCAGCTTTAGGTTTGTCCAGCCAAAATAAAAGCTTATATAATTTTATTGCATAAAATTTTACTGTCTCCAGAAAGAATGGCTGAGTTTTTTTTTGGCAAATTTCTAATCTCCGTCTAAACCATATATTTTTGCCTTCTTATATATAGGCCTGCACTAGTTACTTACATTAACCATTTCTAATTTGGAATCTCAGTTTAAACCATCAAATTCAAAAAACTTGTCATTTGGCCAATGGATCAGCGATTAACTCATTCCTGTAAAATTTATTCATCCTTGAGTGCTAGCAAGAGATGCTTTAGACAGTTTGGTATTAGTAAACATGAAATAGTTTTGCTTCTTCTAATCTCTGTGATGGATATTTAAAGCAGATTCTCTTTACCTGTTATCTCTCTCTCGCTCTCTCTCTCTTAATGTTCACTTGTTGAGTTAATAAACAACAGCAAATATTTGGTAATTATCTACTCTCTATCTTGTAACTTTACTTCAAGCAATCTATTGTATTAGCAGTTCTAATTTATTGATGTATGAGTTCTCTTATTTTTCTTTAGTAAGCTTCACATATAAGTTGGTAAGTGCAAATTATGGATCAAGCAGAGCCAGGCTGCAGTGGAGCAGAAGCAGTGTTAAATCTTCAACCCAATTCTTCAATTGCTATTGCTTATCACCCTCTCTTTGGTTCTCATGATGATCTGATGCTCCTTGAGCTTGATGAGAAACTCCTTCCTGATGTACTTCAACAAAGGTAATCTAAAATCTGATTTCATTTTAGGAATTCATTTCATTTAATGTCACTTATCTTTGACCTCTAGTCATTCAATTTAAGGCTTTAACCTTGTAGGGTTACTTTAAGAGGTCAACCGGATGAAGACGCAGTTCTTTGCACTCAGTCGAAAACTTACGCCATAAAGTTTGTTGGAACTTCTAATTCTTCTTTCCTTATACCCCCATCAGGTCAATTTCAACTGTCAGAAAGTTCACTTGATTGCAATGGCAAGTTTCATGACCAGCAACTTCTTGCACCTGTCATTAAGGTTGCACCTGGTAACATGGAACTCGTTGAAGTTTCTCCAAAGCTTGATAAGCTCAAGTTACTTCTCTCACAGAATCCCCTCAGCTCTGAGGAGGTCCTAGACATGCAGAATTTGGATGTGGATAAAAATACAACTGGATTGTATAGATGGGATGATCTTGTCGACAGGGTTCAGGCAAGCAATGATGAACTGAGAACTAGTTTATTAGCTCTTTCAGCTGTAGAGATTGATGGGTATTGGAGAGTTGTCGATGGGAAGTACATGGACATTATTCTAAGGATGCTTTTGCACAATTTGGTATTGAATGACTGGTCATTAGATGCACTTAATGAAAGTGAAGTTGTGAGTGTGCTAGCATCTGATGGATTTCCGCCCAAGCTTGCCCTCCATTGTTTGGATGTTTATGGTAGCAAGATTGATGGCGTTGTGGGCACAAGTAACATGTGGAAGTTGGATGAAAGGCGAGTATGTGTGCATTTTGCAAGAGAGATTCTGAAAGCGGGGAAAAAGAAGATGGAAAATTTTATGGGAGAATGGTTGAAAGAGATTCCAGAAGGTATGCAGGCAAGTTTTGATATGTTGGAAGGTGAAGTTTTGACAGAGAAACTTGGTGTCGAGATGTGGGTTCGAGCATTCAGTGTTTCTTCTTTGCCGTCAACTCCAGCTGAGCGCTTCCTCATGCTCTTTAGGGAGCGAGCAAAATGGGAGTGGAAAGATTTACACCCATACATCAGGTTTTGTTCTGTTTGATTTCTATGTTTTCCCTATATTCTTGACATGATCTTAGAATGATTTTGATGGTTGTTTGTGGAATTATTCTTCAGGGATCTCAAGGTACCTGGTCTTTCTTCTGAAGCTTTGTTGCTCAAATACACACGAAGATCGCAACCGAGCCCTGATGCAGAACCTATTTTTAGTGCCAGATAGTGCAAAATGGCACCTTGCTGGTTTTTTCTAAGGCAGTTTGCAACCTAATAAGTGAATTTCTGATTGTGCATGTTTTATTTGTTGTATATGAGATTTGGCCGGTCATACAATCTAGTAAACTGAAGTGAGAGTGTAAGCATATTTGTTATGTGATTAGTGTTGCTTCAGTATCAAGTGAAGCTTTAACAGTTAAGCCTCTCGCTCAGCTAGTTAGTTTCATCGGAGACAGTGGAAGTGCTTCCTGGACCCATAAGTTACTATTTTTTTTCTTTTCGCTGTAACGAGTTGTTACTTTCTAAATTAAGGGTCGCATCTTTTAGTAAATGTCAAATCAATGCATTGATTTTGGAGAACTTAAATATGGCAGAAAATCTGTATTGCCAAATGCTATTTAATGGTATTAGATTTTCACCTGGGAGATTCTATTTGTTTTCTTCCTTTCTTTAAATTGTCTCCAGTCATCGAAAAAACTTGGAAGGGTGTGTATAATGAAAGATTGAGGTTGAAATTGCCATTTCCCTTTTCCATGGCTATATGAAGTTTCACCTGTCATTGCGGTTAACAATTTGGAATATTCCTCTGTAGACATTGGTCTTCTCAGGTCTCAGGTCTCAGGTTTGTGTCCGCTTTCCACCATAAAGCTATTAAAGCTATTATCAATTTGGTGAATGTTACTCAACAGAAAACATTATTTATAAGTTTCTTCCTATTGTCTTTGTTCAAAATTAACTTGTTAACTGACTGAAAGACTTTTGCAAGATTTCAGAAGTTTCTGTAGATTTCCGTTTTCTGTACCCGCAGAAGCTTTCGCGATGGTTGGATTTGTTTCTTGTGGTGTTGATGCTGGTTTTGAAGGTGCTCTTGCCTACTGCTATTGGCTTGTTCCTGGCAACTGATGACATCGATATATCCTGGGGGGGCAGGAGTCAGGAACCATCTAAACAATGTAAGCTGTAATAGTTTTAGTCCTTTATCTGGTTAAGCTATTTGTTTGTCTTGCAGCTTAAGACCAATGCCAATACTTGTTTTTGATTAGTTGGTATTTTACATATTTATTGCTGCGCTCATAGTAGCAACCTGGCCCATGCAATTGCTCCCAACTCAAGACCTTGGCTCACTGGTTCATGCAATTGCTCCCAACTCAAGACCTTGGTTAAGTTGTGAGTTTGTATCTCCTGGTAGTTCTTTGACATTAAAAAGAAACAAAAGTCAACTTCTTCTCTGTAATGCTTGGTAACCCTGAGCAAAATGTGCAGGTGGTTCATCCCTGTGAATTTCCTTTTCAGCTTTGTTATAGGCTCAATACTTGGATGGACACTTGTCAAAATTACAATAACTCCTCAGCATTCCAAGGGGCTTGGTCGCAATTTTTGCAAGTGCATGAAATCGCAACAAGTAATAAAGAGTCAGTAGAGTATCGTTCCACGAAAATTGTATACCAAGTATCAAAATTATTTTAATCTATTATTATTTAAACAATAATAAAAGAGGATATTTGTAAAAGTAAGTGAAATAAAATAAAATAGTAAAGAAGAATTCAAATAAGACTAATTGATGAAAATAAATTAAGGTTTAAAAACTATTAGGGATATTGATTTCACTTAACTCTATTCAATTTATATTATTAGTTTGTTAATCGATTTTAATTGTTCAAGTAGGGAAAATAACTTTAAGGTCACTAATAAGCTTTACTGATGTATTATTAGCTATTTTAATCTCATTAATTATCTATCTTTCAGTAGTGCAATTAAACATGAATTAAATCATTAAGTTTTATGATTTGTTCAAGAATTCATAACGTAAGGTCATTAAATTATGAAAATTCTCTATGAGTCAAACTATATAGCTTCCGTATTAAATTATTATTTTCATGTAATTTATTATCATTTTCTTATCAAAAACCCTTTTTTCGATAGCGATTAATGAAATAAATAAATTATTCCAGGGAAGAAATTCTGCCTGAAAGCATCAAGTTCAGTAATAATTTATAATTTGAATAAAGAAAAAAAAATCTAATATCATAAATTAGGGTAGAAATTAAGTTACATTAAATATTTAATATGAGAATTTAGTTTGATATAGTAATTAAATAAAATTCAATAAAATATGAAAATAATTCTATAAATAAAATGAACTAAAAATAAGATTGAGAGTTCAGAGATAAAAACTAGTCAAACAATAGCATAGACGACTCCTTTGATTTTTTTTACACAACTTGTTTGCTATTCTTACAAAGAGAGAAAAAACTAAGAAAAGAACAGAATCCAGATTTGAGATCTAGAATTCAATGAAAATCGATGAATGAATGATTAATTGATGAATAATGCCCCCTATCTATTGTTGTGATATCTTTTTATATATACTTCATAGGGTGTCTTCGAATCTGAGTAAAAAACTAATTTGCATTGGATTCATTTTCTGTTTAGGAGTCTTCTTTCATCAGGTTGGGTTTGAGCAATGCTTGAGATGGGTCTTTTAGTATTTTTATGCAGCCCATGCAAAGGCCACGCCCATATCTCAGATTTACACGGGCTGAATAATCAAAATTTGGCCCGATTGAGTTTCCAGTAGGTGCCACGGCCGTGGCACTGCATGACATGCTCGTGTATTCCCCTGACTTGGCCATGATGAGTTTTTAGACTTCCAATTTCAGTACCAACCTTCTTCGATGCGATTATTGGCTATTTTTCTACCAAAAACCCTTCAAATCAAGCTTATCAAGAATCACGGGAACTTATTTAAAAATATAAATAATTAAAGTGAAAAACTAATCAAAATAATTAAAAATACTAAAATTTCTAGTAAAAATTAAACTAAAAATACTATAAAAATATGAGCTATGAGGGCTCATCATCAGTTGTTGCTCAGCAAGTATATATGCATCTATTCCACCTCTCTTATGGCAACCAGACCAACTATATGGAGTAATTGAGTCTTACAAAAGAAAATAATGATATATTTTGCATATAATCAATTTAAAGGAACCGTTTTCATGTGTAAGTAAAGCTCTAACAAAAGCACTTGTATTTTATGTTAAAATAACTTGGAGAGCCAATCATAACAGAATTGCGTCCTATGCACTGTTTAATCGGTAAGGTACGTCTTTTTTTTAATTAATTTTTTTTTTTACTTATTGTGTAACTTTGCCAATCTATTTTCTTCGTTCTTCTTCTTTGAATTGGTTGGGGGTGCGAAGATATAATAGCATGGCCAATAAAATTCGATCATAGTTTGAATTTTTTTTTTGAACTTTCCATGACTTCAACTAACCAAAATTTACATCCAATAAAATTGACATGTGCGTTGTGATTTGAACCTTTGCTATATCTTGGATGATTTAATGGCCTTCTTTATCTACAAACTTAATTGAATTGGTTTGTCAGTTTTTTTTTTTTTATAAATATAATCACATGCTTCTACCACTGTTTAATTGATGAATAATGACCTGCAAATTTAATTTGACTTAGAATATAATTTATCACATGAATTTGACTTTGATTTTTTTTAACTAGTCAATTATTTTTGAGACTTGATCATGATGGTTCGCATAATTGATCTTTTTGTTTCACGTAAAATTTTATGTATGAAAATTTTGAGCGACGATGAAGAGGACTTAAATCATGGGATGGTTTTCACTTTTCAAAGGCCTGCTAATAAATATTTTGGAGCTAATGCACCAAGCAAAGTAGACTCTCATTTTATGGATTGAACTATTGAACGTATATGTGAATTTCAATTTTCATATGAAGTAATTAAGTGAATTCAAGGCCGTTTGTTATAATTTTCACTTCATTTGCTTCAAACTTCATCAAATAATTTTTCGCTTTTAAGAAGTCACATCTACAATAATAAAGTTTCTTGGCATCATTCTTATAAATTTGTTTGTGAATTTTGCTTCTTCAACGCTATTGGAGTGGCTTAAAGATGTGTTGGCAAGTAATAAATAACTACTTTTGAAAGCCAAGGTGTATCATGTTTTGTTCATATCACTCTTCATTTATGATTGTTTTGCCAACGTCATTTATCATTTTTCTGAATATTAGAGTGCTTTAACAAATACTTTTTTCCTTTTAGTTGGAAAAGAGTCGATTTCTCTTTGGGATTTGAAGTTTCTAGAAAGACTTTCAATGCTAGCTCATTTTATGATGAAATAATTCTTTCAGCTGTAGATCTTTCTAGATTTGATGGAGGTGGGACTCCCTTCTTACCACAAAGCTACAAATACTTGTTTTATGCGTACTATAAAAATGCCAAACGGGTTGACAATAACTTTGAGTTGAATGTTTGCAACTAGGTTAATTTTTTATTTTGCGGTCCTATTAGATATCTTCAGCCTCTTAAAAATGACTACACTAAAGAATTGCTTCTCCCAAGAAGAATGTTTTAATCCTTCAGGTGTTATTGGCAACAAATTACCTTGAGATGCAAATTGACAAAAGCCTTTTGAAATTCTAAACGCACAAGATGATTTGTGGAAGAAGTTTACTTGACTGATTTGATTTCTTATTGGTTATGCAAGTTTATACTTCCACATGATCCACTGAATTTATTTGTCCAAGCACCTTCAAAGTTGCAAGTATGATTGCATATTGCGAAATCTTCTATTTGGTTATTCGTGTTTTAGCAAGCATTTATAGAGGCCTTGGAGCAATTTCTACTGCTACAATTTTAAAGAGGTGTGAAATTTCATTATCTTTTCATTATGTGTACACTTGGTTAGCTAACCGTTTTCACATGCACTTTATGCATGATGTTGATGGAGATGTTAAAATGACTTTCTATAGTGGACAACGAATGGTCAAGTATTATAATGAAACTAAAGTCACCAAACTTTTTATGGAAATGAAAGTTTATTTGGGTTTATCTCGTATCATGAAGAAAGACTTCCTTTTGGAGGATAATGGTAAGTTGTCTTTATATCAAGTGGAACACTTTATTAATCTTCGTTCAAGCTTCTTAACTTTGCGCTATAAGAACTAATACATCATTGAGTCATATAGCCTCATAAATTCAGTAGACAATTGAGTTATTCCCAAGACCTTTCTGGTAACACGGACATATATTTTTCAAGAGTATCTTTGAAGATAGTCATACAACTTTAGGAATCTTGTATTCATTTAGCTAGTAGTACTAAACTAATTGTTCCTTCAGTGAAACTTGATCGTCATTTTTCTTTAGAAGGATTAGCAACTACTTGTGATTTTATCTTCAACATAATTAGTGCTTTTCTTTTACCATTCTCAACAACTAATCCTTGGAGAAGATTTAAAGGAACACATTCACCTTTTTTAACATTTGAATTCTTCAAACGAGAAGGCTTTGAAGATTTCAATAATTTTGACATTGGTCTTAAATTCGACATCTTATCTTAAGAAAAAACTTTAGACTATTCCGTTTTCCACCAATCTTGTATGCTTCAGAATATAAAAAACGATGATCAAGTTCGTTGAAGGAACAATTAGTTTAGCATCGCTAGCTAGAGGAATATAAGATTCCTAAAATTATATGATTGTCTTTAAAGATACTCTTGAAAAAGATATGTCCATGTTATCGGGAAGGTCTTGACAATAACCCACTGTCTATTAAATCAGTGAGGGCTATATGACTCAATAATGTATTGGTCCTTATATCGCGAAGTCAATAAGCTTGAACGAAGATTGATGAAGTGTTCTACTTGATATGAAGACAATTTACCATTATCCTCCAAATGAAGTCTTTCTTCATGATATGAGATAGACCCAAATAAGCTTTCATTTTCAAAAAAAATTTGGTGACTTTAGTTTCATTATAATACTTGACCATTCGTTGTCTACTATAGGAAGTCATTTTAGTATCTCCATCAACATCATGCGTAAAGTGCATGTGAAAACGGTTAGCTAATCAAGTATACACATAATAGAAAGATAATGGAACTTCACATCTCTTTAAAGTTGTAGCAGTAGAAATTGCTTCAAGGTCTCTATAAATGCTTGCTAAAACAGGAATAGCCAAACTTGTATAATCAAGTATGATGCGATCATACTTGCAACTTTGAAGGTGCTTGAAAAAATAAGATTCATTGAATCATATGGAAGTACAAACTTGTATAATCAATAAGAAATTAAAACAGTCAAGTAAACTTCTTTCACAAATCTAGTGCGTATAGAATTTCAGGAATAAATTTTATATATACAATGATAGTGCTCCCCATGTGATTTACACTTCAATTGCTTTGCTAGGGTACAAATCTGACCTAAGACCATCGGAGTAAGTTGGTCTTTTATTTATTTTTCAAGAATCGAAAAGGATCAGGAGCAAGTTTATTTGTCGGTTATCGGACTTTTTGCAATTAGGTTTATGGCGCATCAACTTTTGCTTATGCTGCAATTTGCTTTTCCACCTACAATTAACATTTTTTGTTTGGTTTACAATTATCGGTATCCGAAATAAGGATGGCAATTTTTCTAGAGTTGGTGGGTATTTGATTTGATTTTAGTAGGTTGGGTAGTGAATAAATGGGTTTAAAATGGATTCAAATACTCGTTATCCATTATCCGTTTAATAATATTAACAAAATATTTAAAATAATTATTTTTTTAAAGAAAAATTTATATATATACTCCTTTTTATTATTAATTAATGCTATAATTATATCTAATAGATATATTATATTTTTTATTAAGTCAAAGACTAAGTTTATAATTTTACTTTTTATTTTTTAAAAATGAAAATGAAAAATATTTGTAATGTTAAATGAATATTTAAATAGATAATTATAATTAGATTTGTGATGTATTTGGGTATTAAAGATAAAATTCTAAACGAATTCGGTATTAATTTTTCTTTTATATTTTATTCATTGAATTTTAACAACAATTTGATTTATATTTCTTCCTCTCTTCTATATATGTAAGAAAACCAATTCATTGCACAATGGATAAATAAGAAAACCCTTTACTCATCCAATAAACGTGAAAATGATAGTATCATTAATTAATCCCACGAGAAAATATATTTATGGAAACGCAAATGTTTTGAATGGAAACGTAAAGAACCTTGTGAATGCTATTTATTAATCTCTTCTTCTTCTTCTTCTTCTTCTTCCTATATGAATGAAATCACAGCTTCACCGCTATCTATAGCTCCCTTTCACTACTTTCACGTTTCAACTTTGATGTTCAACGGTATATATCATCATCACAAGTAATTGTTAATTAAGTCTTTAAAGGTAAAGCCCCACCTAATAACATTACGAAAAGAAAACCCTTTCCTTTCCCATAATAATAAACTCTCTATTCTACATCTTATACACCTTACAACTAACATTCTATGAAATGAAAGATCTGTCCTTTTTTCTCATCAAGAACTCTCTCGGAGCCAAGATGAGAAAAGGGATCAGAAATTTTTGCAATGGCGATGGCTCCACATCTACTCTCAATCAACACAAACCTAATCATGCCGATGGTGGTGATGATGATGATGATGGTGGTGGTGGTGATCGTCCTAGCTTTATTAACTCTACTTCCTGTTTCAATAGTAATGCAACCCCAACACTAGAGGAGATGATATCACAGTTAGAGTTAGAAGAGGAAATTGCAAGAAAAGCTAAGCTTAATCATGAGATGAGAGGTCGTAGAATGTCTTGTGTTAACAATTCTGATATTTTACGATCTGCAAGAAATGCATTGAATCAGTATCCTCGCTTTTCTCTCGACGGGAAGGACGCCATGTACCGCTCTTCATTTCGGAATTTAGATCACCAGCAGGTTATCGCTGGAAGAAAATCCATTTGCTGCGAGCGAGGATTACTGAGAAATGAGAAAAGCCTTTCTTCGCATAACAAGTCGTGCTCTACTTTGGCCGGAGAAACTGTGGTTTGGTGCAAGCCAGGAGTGATAGCCAAGTTGATGGGTCTTGAGGCGATGCCAGTACCAGTTAATAGAGAAAGAAATAATAAAGAGGAGACTTTGAATTTAATTTTAAAGAGGCAAAACCTAAGGAGAAGAGTAGAAAGGCATGAGATGGAGAGAAGACTTGCGACTGGTCATCATCGTCACATGATGAACAATAGAGGAAGGATGATGGGTTCTTGTTCAAGAACCAGTAATGGATATTGTGTGATGAAACCAGTTGCAGTAGAGAAACCGAATGAAGAAGGTGGTTGGCCAACCCGGCGATTTCGTTAGTCATGCCAAAAATCAACTGACTCCATAATTTATATATATATATATATATATATATAAAATGTATTTTCAAGGGCAAAGGTTTTCTCTCTTTCATTCTTTCTCTCGTTGTGAATTAATTCATTTTAGCGAAAGTTTTCTTTTGAATGGAATTCTACATTAGTCTAATGGTTAAATCAGACTGCAACTTTGTGAAAAGTGATAGATCTATAAATACCTTTTCTGGTGTCAATATTAAATTTTTTTAAAAAAAATAAAAAAAATTGAATTTTATAGGTTAATTTAGAGAAATATACATACATTTCGCATATTTAAAAAATTAAAAAAAAAATAATTGACCCCTCTTTTTATACATGGATTTCACTTGCGAAAACCATTAATAGGATACAATTATACATGAAAATAAAACCGTCGTATCTTTGTATATCAAGATATAATCTAGTGGTAAGTTAAATATATACTTCAGTTCGACTTTCCTCCATAAAAAAATTTGTAACTTGGCCAGCTATAAGAAAATATTGATGACAATAAAATTATTTGGTGCTAATAAGGAGGTAAATAGTTAATTAAAGCATGAATTTATAGACAAGAGAGAAATGAAAACCAAGTACCTATGATGCAGTGAAATTCCCTGCCGTATAGGTTGTGTTCGCTTGCACTATTCATATTTCCTTAACTCTGTTCACTGGCAACAATATACAGCAGGAAACTTCAATGCAAAAGGTGGTTGGCTTTCCTTTCTCTCTTGGTCCGTAAATCAATAGCTTTACTATTTCCATTCTTATTAGGACCATACAATTATATTGTGAAGAATAACAATTTCAAACAAGGCTCTGCAACTGGTGTCGAGGAGAAAGGAGGATGGTGTCTACCGGCAGAATTTGATGGCGGGTAGTGAATGAAGACTACAAAATATAGCAGAGGCAATTTATCAAACATATGGTGGGCAGAAATAATGAGTTGGGAGTGCGATGATTTTTATTCAACTGAGCAACATTTATATATGTATAACAAAAAAAACTTCAACTAACTCAAAAATAGGACCCATATTACCACTAAACCAGCAGATAACAATAAAAAAAACAGGACTCATATCTAACAATTCAAAAGACACATTTAAATATTTTTGAATAGGTGATAAAATGATATTTATAAATATTTATTTCTAAAATTTAATAATTATGTAGTCATTAGTTATATATATATATATATTTTAGTATGGAGATGGAAATTCGTTTTTTTTTTTTTTACAAAGGATAAACATGATATTACTTCTATTTACTTTTAATAATGATATATATATTTGCCAATTAGGTATAGTCGGATTAATTTTTTTATCTTTTACAGAAAATTTAGATTATTACCAATTCGATAGATATTATTCAAAAGGAAAAACTGTCTACTGCTGTATACTCCATAGTATTATTTCAGTCAATTGAACTTTTATATATGTTTACTATGACTCGCTTTTGATGTCAATATCATGTTTTGTTCTGTATAATCCAGTCCAAGGATTGCGTTGGTGTCATTAATGGCACTGAGCATAGCCAGCAAGCATCAATTAGTAGCACAAGTGTCCAATCTATATGTACCTTTTTATATTTAGCATTGATATTTTGTAGGATTATGACCTTATCTATTGGTTTGTAATTATATGCAGGCGAGTACTGTTTGAGATGTTATTGATGATTCTTAAATTCTAAAGCAAAAGGTTATTTGAGGTTTATCAATTGAGCAAAAAAGATTACTTGAAGTTTACCGGTTGAGAAAATAATACTTTTAGACTTGAAGGAACATTTTATCATTTTTCACAACTATTATTATTTAAATTGTAAAAATATATTGTAGTTTGGTTGGTCTTTTCACGTATGCGAAGAGTGAGAGGTCTTGAGTTTGAGTCCTCTAAAACAATTGTTTTCACTAATTTAGTGAATTAAGGAGAAAATATTGAGTTCATGAACAGGGATGGCAACGGGTCAGGTACTCGCATAAAATGCACTATTCGAAATGCGAACCCGATTGCAAATTAGGCACCCAAACTGTCACAAACCCATTTAGAAATTCATATTTACTACCTGAATCCGTCTCAAACCCGATTATAACTATTCATTTAAAAATCCGAATCTATTTAAAAACTCTGTTTAGCATTAAAAATATTTTTAGTTTAATTTTTTAAAATAAAAATCAAAGAAAATTATAAAATTATTTATTTTTACATAATAAAAAATATAATATAAATATTAAATAATTATAGCATTGATTATAATTAAAAAGTGTGTATATAATTTTTTATTTTAAATACTTTTTGAATATTTATTAAATAGATATCAGGTAGTGGGTACTTGTCCTTGAACCCGAACCCGCTACGGATAATAAAAATATTGTCTGAACCCGTCCCAAATCCATTTATTTACTGCCTAAACCCATTAAAATCGGATCTAATCAGGTGCCAGCCGAGTCTAGTTAAATACCGATCCTTATTCATGAAAGGAGGAGCAGTTTTGGGAGTTGTAGTTTTTCTTTTTCTTAGTTTTATTCAGTATTGTTTTATTTTCCTGGGATTCTTATAAAAAAAAAAAACTGAAAAGCAGTCATGAACAACTAAAAACTCATTTTGATTTCAGTTTAAAATTTGATCGAAATGCTTAATTCTACTATAGTGTTGTGAGATCTTGTTATTCTACTTGTTGTTCATTTTAATTCTTCAATATTGATTTACTTTCTATACTCATCGATTTCTTTTGGTGGATATTTATTATACCGTTTAACCGATAACATGGCCAGTTATTCGGTTAATCAAAATAATAAAAAATTAGTTAATTAGATCAAACTTGTAATTATTTGGTTGAAGTTAGCATTTGTAGCAATAACCTAACTTGACTAAAACAAGATTTTTAAGTTATATTAAGGGGGTAAATAATCTAATTTGAATAAATTATTCTTGTGGTTTATCGATTAGAATCGGGTCTTTCTCATTCCTAACGCTTTCAATAAATTGAATCTTAGTTACGTGTCAAGGGTTATTTGCTAGTAAAAGATTATTCACAACAAATTGTGTTGTTTAACAAAATTTTACAGAGAGATAAAATTGTCAAAAATGTTTTCAGACAACTGTAACTGATTTATTGATTTAGTGAGTTTATAATCTCATCCATGATCAAAACTATTGAACTAGCACAGATATGACCTTTGACCGGAATTATTTCTTTAATTGGTTTTCTCTATTTTTATTATTGTTTCATTTTCTTTGAATTCAGTTTTTGCAATAAAAAATCCTCTTAAATTGTTTTTTTAATTAATTTTTCTATTTTCTTAAAAGAATATTATTAGTCTCTATTATCTGTGAATTTCACCTTGCTTACCATTTTGTACAGGAAATTTATAACTAGGCAGCGAGATTTATTTTTGGTGGCTTCGACACCTACCAACACCAATTGATTTTATTTTTATCCGCACGCGGGGTAATGATCAGTTTAAGCAATATTATCCAAGCAACAATTATTCTAAACACTCCTAGACTATGTTCGGCAACAACTTTTTAAATAACTTTTCGTATTTTAAATTGTCAAAACTCTAATTAAAAAGGAGTTCAATAACATAGTGTATGGACTAGCTTTTAGAAGTTAGGGTAACATTTCATGCAAAATTAATTCACGTAACATTTATCTTTTAACATTTTATAAAAGCTACTCAAAATGTCAGTTATGTAATTTTAGCTTTTCTAATAGCAGTCAGCTATTTTAATAATGGTTAGTTATTAGATATTAACTGTTAGTAGTTAATTATTTATGTAACACTTTAGAATAAAAGTGTTCGGTATAAATAATTGTTTAATTAACTGTTTAATAAAAAATGACAAAAAAGATATGAAAGCGGATAATAAAATAAAAACAAATGACGAATATAAATGTCATACAAAATGTTAACTAAGATAATATTTTATGAAATATTGTCTTAAACTATAAAGCTAGTATAGATATTATAATATCGAACGGTATAATTAATTAAAATAGCATTTTGGCCTTATCAAAACACTAAACACTACTTCAAATACTGGTACCGAATATGATGAAACAACTAATAGCTAAACGCTACTAAAATAGTTAATTTTATTGAAGAAACTCTTAAACTCATAATCGCTCAATTAGAGTATTTTATATTTATTCACTTTTTTTTTTTCTTTAATTCAATAATGACGTGGTGTACAAGTTGAAGTTATCGTCGTTAATTGCACATGACTCGAATGTAATTTTGCTTATCCTCAGGATCATAACATGACGCATTTGCATTTTCCCTTCTTATGATCAGTGCTTCCTTCAAATGCAATCCACATATATATATATATACATAAAATTAAAATCTATAATGTACGGAAACTCTGGCTGTGGACTTTCGTATTTGACCGGTTTTGGAGCAGATTTGCCGGACTGTTAATAACACTGATTTGTACGTATGAAGCTTAATTATCAGTTATGGATACAGCTAAGGTGTTTTGCAAAGGCAAAGGAAATAATAAATACAAAGAAAGATTAGCATTGTTTTGATTATTTTTGCACATGCAAAGCACGTCGATCTAATCCATAAGATCCTCAATTTTAGGCACTCAAATTTCATGCTCAACTTTTTAATCTTCGCCCAAAAAGAAAAATTATATTAACCCATTAGATTCCTTCCTTAGAAATGGCATGTCAACCTCTAAAAATAAAAAAGAAGAGATGAAAGATGTGCCAAGACTCAAAAGACACAAGTGGATTCCCAACATGTATGCGTTGTACAAGAGGAAAAAAAAAACCACTTCCTCGTAGAAGTTACACTTACCACATTTATTTTAAGCCGAAACGATTCGAGATTTTTATGAATGGAAAAAATTTTAATTCGGGATGTTTCTCTCTTATAGATCCAAAGCAATATAAGTAGGAGTAGCCTTGGATCTCTTTGTTAGCTTGATGTGTGAGAGTAGTTAATCTTTAGGCAATAGATCGAAAACGCTTACGGTATATTTATAAAAAAAAAAGTTAGAATTCAAGAATTTTTTGAAAAAAAAAAGAAGAAATATAGTCAAATTAACTATATTTTTTGAAAAATTGGTTCCTATGTCATATTAAAATTAACTATGGGATTTTCCTAATTATTTAGACTATTAATTAAATGAGTCATTCAATCAATAAATATTTTTGATAGACTCTTATTGTACAAACAAGTACTAAGTGTGTCCAAGTTGGATAGGATAAGACCCCATGACCAAGCACTATAAAGAAATATTTTTTTTAATATGAAAACCTTAATGGACCAGAATAATATTGTAGCGATAATTCAAATTTAAAACCTCTCCTTCCTACATTTTGTAGGAGATAGAAAGACTAATTAAACTACAGTTAATCTGTAAAATAGATAATCTTTTATCACTAAACTAATCCGGTTGAGTTATTATTTTTTTTATTAAAGTTAAAGTGAGACCAATTCTCCTCTAATAAAAAAAATACTCTTTATTATGAAAAAAAATCTCCCACCATAGAATTAAATAAAAATAACAATTTCAAAATGCTTACTTAGGTCAAAAGGTGAAGCCAATGGTGATAAAACTTTGCAAAAAGATTCTATACCTAATATAACTTGAGGGAGCAAAAGACATGAGTTTGCATTAAGCTATGATTGCAATTGGTTGAGAATGAGAAAACAAAAGCTTGGAATTTCAAACTCTTCCTCTTGGCGACAGAATCTCAGAATAGCATACCAAAAAGTCTACCTCTTTTGTCTTTGGTCCATAAGAGAAGAGAAGAGAACTGCATCTATTCCAGAATTTGTTCTGCTCCCATGATTTTCAGTTAATCACTCTATAACTATAAATCGTCACATAAAATAATATTAGAAGCTCGCAATATTTAGGCCTCATTTGGTTCGATATGGTCTATTTTCCTTCCAAGAAGTAATTTGAATGTGTTTGGTATACAAATCAACTTCCTCCAAAGTAAAATACCTACAAATATAAGTTTAAGTATATTTAGATAATATGATGAATCGGTAAATTGATTGCATTTAACTAGGGAAGTCTCTGAAGAAGTTATTTCTCGCGTATGAGAAATTAGATGGTCTACTTCTCAAAGGTAAAATTGAAACTACAAACCAAACACTAATATTCTTTTTTTCGGAAAAATTACATTTCCCTAGTCTATTTTAATTGGGTCCTGCACTCACTGCACTAACATTCTTTGGCTAGTGGGTGCTTTTGCATTGCATGTGCCACCCAAACTGAATGTGAAGTATAACTTCCGCTAGTGTTACTAAATAAAATTCTTGTTTGTTTCTTTCACAGAAAAAAGACTTGCATTTTGTTTAATAGGTTTCAAGTTATCTCTCTCTTGGTTTTCGAAAAGATAGAGGTCAAAGTTACTTTTTTCAGTTGAATGTGCACTTCTAATTGATCAGTTTCAGTTAGCTGTTAAGATTCTTTCAAAAGTTTCCATTTTCTATTATTTGGGCCATATATGTTTCCTAATAATATTTTAATCATCCACTTCCTCTCTGCATTCCCATCTATATAAACAACTCAATTCCTCCATATTCCTTATCACATTCTTTTCTTGCCTTCAATCCAGTTTAGGTTTCTCCACTCAAAACTGTTTCTTTTCTTTTCTTTACTGGCAGGAAATGGATTTGATTGGATACACCATTCTGGCTTTTTTCGCAATTTTAAGGACAGTTAAGGGTTATGGAACTGGATGGACTAATGCTCATGCTACTTTCTATGGAGGAGGTGATGCATCAGGGACAATGGGTAAGAAAAACACACCAAAAAAAATTATATTCTCTCTGGTAAAAGTATAAAATTTGGGTCTTTTTGTTTCTTGCAGGAGGGGCTTGTGGGTATGGGAATCTTTACAGTCAGGGTTATGGAACAAACACAGCTGCATTAAGCACTGCTCTTTTCAACAGTGGCTCGAGCTGTGGAGCTTGCTTTGAGATTAAATGTGTGAATGACAAAAGATGGTGCTTACCTGGGTCAATTATAGTTACTGCTACTAATTTTTGCCCACCAAATTTTGCTCTTCCTAATAATAATGGAGGGTGGTGTAACCCTCCTTTGCAGCATTTTGATCTTTCTCAGCCTGTTTTCCAACGCATTGCTCAGTACAGAGCTGGAATAGTTCCTGTTCAATATAGAAGGTATTGTATATTGTTCGTTTAGGTTGTATTGGCCAAAAGTTTTTTAAATATCTTTTAACATTTTGAACTATTTTTTATATATTGTGTGTGACCTTACTCAACCAGTTCAATGCTACCAAAACTGTTAATTTTGTCGAACAAACCCTTAAATTTAACCTCAATCAGCTAATTTTGCTGTGGTTGATTATGCAGGTTAGCTTGCAGGAAGAGAGGAGGCATTAGATTCACGATAAATGGGCACTCCTACTTTAATCTTGTGCTGATAACCAATGTGGGTGGAGCTGGTGATGTAGTTGCTGTGTCTGTAAAAGGCTCTAAAACAAATTGGCTGGCAATGTCCAGAAACTGGGGTCAGAACTGGCAGAGCAACTCTTACTTAAATGGTCAATCCCTCTCTTTTAAGGTCACTACAAGTGATGGACATACTGTGGTCTCCAACAACGTGGCTCCTTCTAATTGGGCTTTTGGCCAAACCTACAATGGAGGGCAGTTCTAATTTTCTCTAACAAAAATCACCCTTCTTAACACAAATTTCCTCTACTTTTTCTATATTAACTAGTACATATTATATATAGAGAGAGAGACAGGGAGAGATATATGGGGCTATGTTTCTCTTTTTCTAAAATGGCCTCCATACACATATTTTGTGTCTGACTTAAAACAATTTCAGTGCAGAGAGCTTCTGCCAAAAATGGTAGAAAAGCTCTAGTAAGTTTAGGTTAGGGGGTCTTGTTTATTGGATCCCTAAAAACAGCTGGGTTTTGCTTAGTACTTTATTTAATATTTATAGATCTCAAAGTGCAATTATGTTTTTCCTTTTGCAATGGCAATATTGAGCCAAGTATAACAAATTGTTTGTATACTGCTTTTAGGTTTCCATTATGTACTACAATATATTAAATAATAAAAATGAATATTGCTTGTCTGGGTTGAGCATGATACAATAAAATTGAGCGAATTGAACTAAATTCATCAATTCAAGATATTCAGATGAAATAAAATTTATTTTTCTCGCTCTAATGTAATTATTATCTTCTTTTCCTTCCTCCATATGGAATGTAGCATAAAGATTTAGGACTTAAAATGATATTTATGGCTTAATGCCTAATAGTTGAATTGAAGTATTTTCATGTACAGAGACAAAGACAGGATCTAAAAGTAAGGGGGTAATTGAAATAATATAAAATTTAATCAAATGAATAGTATACAAAAGAGAAAGTGGGCAAGATGATTAGAAGGTTGTTCGATTTTCTCATCGACACTCTCAGTTATTAAAGACAAAAAAATTTTTTCCCCGCAAGAGAAGGGGGCAGTATTATACCCTTCTTTTAATATAGTTCGTCTCTACTAACATAGTATTAAGTGAAGGTGTCAAAATGTGTCATGACACGCGAATATTATTCTCTTAACACACAAAATAAATAAATTGTGGTTATGATTAAATGGATTAGTATCTTAAATTATCTATTTATGATATGACTATAAATGTATCAGGTCACAAATTAATACGCGGATTAGGTAAGCGACTTGATTATTTTAAGGTAAAAAGATAATTTTAACATCAAATATAAATATCCAACTAAAATCTTATTTAAACTTTATTTTATATTAATTTTTTATTATTTTAATTATGAATCTAGGAGGATCTATAAATTTTACGTACTAAAATTTATTTTTAAATATGATTTGGATTAAATAGGTTAAAATTTAAAAAATATCATAAGCAAATTAAGCGCGTCCAACGCTCTCACTTAATCTACTTATGATATTAAATGAGTCAACACGATCCATTTAATTATTTATAATATTAGGTGGGTTACATGTGTCGTGTTCTTGTCACCTATTTAATTTTCATTTAGTGTTCATATTAATAAATTTAATACTATTATCAAATAGATCGTGTTTATGTTGACTCTAATTACGTCGCGCGTGTTTACGGATCTGTATCAAACCTAATACGCCAACCCATTTTAACAATCCTAACAACATAATTTGCCATCTGCATTTGTGAATCAAGAAAGAAAATCCAAAATCTTAGCGCAATTAGCTAGACCACTGATCTTATAATTTGAGAAAAAAAACCTAAAAATGGTGATGATCACACCCTTTGAGATACATATGGAAAATAGAAAAAATACCAGCCACAAAATTAGAAAAATGGAAAATATTTCATTGTGGAAATTACGTTTAGTAAAACAAAAGTTACAAAACAAAAATTATAAGACATTAAAATTCGTAGTTTATTATTTTTCAAAAATTATAAATATATTTATAATTCTCGCTTTCACATTCAAGACACTGTCCGGTTTGATTGATTACTGCTGGTTGAGGTAATAAAATTGATATTGTAAAATTGTGCATGTACAACTGAAATAACCTGATCTTAAAATTTTAATATTTTTCCCTATTAAATTCTAAATTTTGATTTTAATTATATCATTTTAATGTAACAAACAGAATTTTATAAGAATAATAAAACAAGGAAAATCAAACCAAACCGCTAATCAGGCCGATCAAACCAAGCATAACCAATTGAACACTGTTTGAATTAAACCGAACCAGTGAATTGAGTCCAACCAGATATAGACCAATTAAAACAGGAGAGAGAAACAACCAAAAAGGTCAAAAAAGCCCAAAACTCCTCTCCCGATCGCAGCACAGCGATCGCTTTTCCTTGCCCTTTCCCGATCAGTGTTTCGGCCACCGGTTGTCGCCGAGCGACGGTGACATTGAATCTCTCCATCCCTTCAACGATCGAAGCCTGCTCCACGTGAAACAAGGCTCTCTCAGGCGACACTGCTACCTCCTTCGACAGTTCTCTCTTTCTCGACTTTCCGGCTACTCAAGCATTTCGGCAATTCTCTTTACTCAGGTTAGTCGAAAATCGACCCTAGATGCTTGTTGTTTCGCTGTTTCCTTTGCTATTGTGGTTATCCACTTTCGATTTCACTGTTCAGGTTTGCTTCGAGGGTTTTCTGTTCTGTAATATATTTGTTTATTCGATTTTGTTGGGTTGATGGTGACTATTTAGGGGTTCGAAAATGTTTTTGTGAATTTGGATATATTTTTGTCTTTTTAGTTTGATTGGGAGATAGATAAGTGCTAACACAATTTGAAATTTTCTTAAATTTCATTATATGCGTGTTTTTTTCTTAAAATTTTTGGGTTCGTCTTGGTGAATTGGTAATTCTGTTTGTACCTACTAGAAGAAATAGTAATGCTTGCTTGTGCTCCCATTTGTGTTTATTGCTTCTGTTGGGTTTCATTGCTTGTGCCATCATCAACGGTGGAATTGAGGATTGTTGATTTATTTTTTGTTACTCTTGAGTTCCTTTATGTTTTACAAGCAAGCATATATGGGGATATGCGGCTGCATGATTCTTGCATTTCGGTCCAGAAGTTTATGCATTGCTGTTTATAAATTAACAGAAAATTTGTGCACGCCCTTAACTTATCTGAGTTAATAACGGACTAATAAGATTTCTCAATCTTGCCAGCAGAACCAATGAGAAGAATAACCAACATTACTTTCCGCTCCTTTAGCAGCAGCTTATCACACCGATTCCTCACCTCCAATTTCATGAAAGCTCTTTCTACAGCTGCTCCTACAGGTTGACCTCTCTATCACTTCGCTATTCTTCAAAAATTCTGTAGTAGAGTATTCATCTTCATTTTCTCGGCTATCTGTTAATTTTGCTTATTGTGTTCTTCATTGTTCTTTTGGCATTTGGACAGCTGATACCAGTGGTGATAAGGGAAATTCTAATTCCTTTGAGCCCATTGATGAGTTTGAATCGCGAATATTTAATACCTCAGATAACAGTTCCTTTTACCGAAAGCTTGATAGAATTGAGAAAGCTCGTAAATTTCCTGGTTCTAGACTGAGTGAAGGAAATAGTTGGCAGACTTTGGATGGCCTAGATGAGAGTTTTAACTCAGTATCTGATGGAATTGATGGAAAGTTGAAGAAAGCGGCCACATATTTTGAGTTTGATCCTAATGAAATAGACAGTAATGACTATGTTTTCAGACCAGATATGAATTTTCATCATGGATCAACTTATGAAGTTAAGGTATGTAGTATAATAGCCATGACACTGTACTCAGAATATTACAGTTTGATGACATGTTATGAGTTTCAACATTTATTTTTCAAAGCATAAGCCTTTTTAACTATTTGGTACTTTATGTTTCTTTCTGATTGAAGATGTCCGATATATAACATAAGCTAGAGCTCAATCAGCTGCAGTTTATGGCATGAAAAAAAAGTCAGGCGGGCATATGTTCTATTAATGGTTTAGGTATTAATTAAATTATATGTTGTATGCACTATGCATTTTGTATTTTTACTATTTATAGATGTTGTCCTTAATTGCATTATGCCATTTAGTACATATTGAAACTGACTGTTAAACCTGAGACATACTAGCAATTATGAAAGTGATGGTTATCTCAATTGATGTCTTTTTGAGGAAATTCCTTGGATCATAGTAGTGGGATTTCTTGGTTAATCTTGGTCTGGTCTCTTAAATGTCATCAATAAGTGTGCTCTCTTTTCTTTGGCACTCTTATGCAGGTGCCGTTTTGAACATTTTGTGCCTTTTTAATGCTCATGGTTATCTTGTCTCAATGTTGCATTCTTTTGCAGGATCTGGATCTTAAAAAGCCAGGAAATCGCAAACCTTTTAGCAGACAGGAATTTGAAGTAACAACGGAGGAAGTTCTCAGAAAAGCTGATTTCCGGGTGAGCTTTGCATATAGTTTTTGTTTCATGCGCTGCTATTTATGATTTTTTAAATGCTGAAACTGTAAATGCTGTTTATGAGTTGCTTATATTAGTACCTGGATCAGGTTTTGTATTCCCATTGATTATGAGTTAGCCATTGCTCTTATAGCTGTTGGCTCATCAGCTGGATTGGTAATTTGGTGGGAATAGAATACCATCTTACTTATCGTAATTGCAAAATTCAAGGAGCATATATCTTGCATGATACTACTTCCATGTTACAAAATGGTAAGATGTCCGTGCTTATTGCCAAAGCCAATCAAGCGATCCTCACCTGTCAGCAGCCTGTCTACTAAAACTAGTTAAGACAATATAAATCTCTAGAGCTAGAAAAGCCAGAGTAAACTAGATCAGCACATTCAATTAACTGTTTACTGTCAATTGAAATTTGAAAATAAATACATCTTTGAAAACATTGAGACAAAAAGTTGCCTCCTAAACTAAAAGCCTAAAACAATCCAGTTGGATTCATTCTCAGATTTGATGCTTGTAATATATGGCAGAGAGTTTATCAGACAATGATAGATAATGAATGGGACAATAAAAAGCAAAGAATTTTTTTTTTTCTAAGGAAGTTTTTTCTGTAAGAGAACTTAAGGATGTGTATGTGTTCGTGTTTTCTGTTCTATATACCCAACATAAGAGAATGACAAATTCAGTAGAAAAACATTCTTAAAAAATATCAAAGAGGATCTCTATATTTAAAAGCTTTTCTTTGGTCTGGAGTTCTGAATCTTTTGTCAACTGATTCTGTAAATGTCTCCATATTCATATTTGTGGCCTATAATCATAAAAACCAATACCTTAGAGTATCTATTATAAAATATTCTGATTTCAAATCTTGGTTGAGGTAATGAAGCAAGGTATTTTCCTCAACCTTAGTTTTATTGTAGTGGGGATCATGGAGTTTGCAATTTTTTTTAGATGGTGCTCATGTCTCCCTCATTGTCACTTTTTTTAGATGTGAAATATCAATTTGATATGTGTCCTTACCCATATAATCTCATATAGAATAAGATATTTTAACTACTATTTAATTAATTCAACCCCTATTATGATTTACCCTTGTTTAATATAGATTTGCATTGATATAATTTCTGTCATAA
This sequence comes from Jatropha multifida, assembly GCA_948099535.1. NCBI lineage: Eukaryota > Viridiplantae > Streptophyta > Magnoliopsida > Malpighiales > Euphorbiaceae > Jatropha > Jatropha multifida. The sequence goes on from CANUEX010064297.1 coordinate 27,602, forward strand.
ACCCCTTGGTTAGATGTCTGGTGCTTGCTGCTTTTGCGATTCTGCTTTTGCTGCCTCTTCCTAGAATAATATCTTAGTTGCATGCTTTTACTTTTCATTTATCATTTTTCCAAAAAAAAAAAATGTTTTAAACATAAAATCAACTTGTGACTATCCCTAATTAATCCTTGAAATTCTGGTGTGAATGTAAATTAAGTGGAATTTTTTTTTTGTGCAGAATGTTAGATTCCTTGCAAAATTCATAACAGAGGCTGGAATTATCATTAAGAGGAGCCAGGTAATGTGTATTATGGAACGTTGTAATTGATTGAATCTATGAGATAAGATTATTTATTTGTATCTCTTTCTCAGTTTTATTGTTCCTATTTTGTAGACCGGCATAAGTGCTAAGGCACAGAGGAAGCTTGCTAGGGAGATCAAAACAGCTCGTGCATTTGGTCTAATGCCCTTCACAACAATGGGAACAAAGTCATTTGTCTTTGGAAAAAGTATGGAGAATCTTGACGAGGACTTTGAATATGAGATGTACAATGATGCCGGTGGGAAAGATGAGTTTGTCGGAGCTTGATTAAGTAGATTTTGCTGTGATGTGAGAGTTAACTCTTAATGCTCCCCACCCAGTGTTCTTTTCTCTATCCAAAAGCCAACATCTTGTCTCCCTAAATTGAAGTTCAAAGCATATAATACAAAGGACAGGTTTAGAGTTTAAGAACTCTTTTGAATCCATAAATGAATTTAAATATTTCATCGATTTCTTTCTTTATATATTTGAATGAGTTCATGAATTTAGCTTTCTTGGGAATGTAGTGCGATATACTGGAAACTTACATGTTTTCATGTGATTTGAACTGTCAAATTCTTCCTTCAACCCTCTAATGAATATTTGGGAAAATTTTCGCGTTCTAATTTAACTCAAATTTTATATTTTTTCCTAAAATTAATAATTTTGCATGCAAAAATTAGTTTCGTTGGATCAAATGTAAGTAAAACAAGTAAACAGCTAGGGCTAAGCATATAGATCAATCCCATAGACAAAAACGAACACTCAGAAAAACGATAACCAACGGACGAGGTTACGCATGACAAAACTGAAACGGACCGAGGTTGCATCTTAACGTACTCGGGCAGTCGGGCTTCTGTGGGCTTTATTGTTGGGCACAACACAGAGAACGCTTGTATTTTATCAGCAAACAGAGGTGGGTTTTAGCTGCTCACTAGAGAGAGAGAGAGAGAGAGTGAGTCACTGATACAAAAGCAACAAGAGCAGTGCAGAAACAACCATAAACAGATCAAATGTACTTTCGATAAGACGATTTCTCAATCAATCAAGTTCTTCTTTTCGCGGTACGATCTCCTCTCTCTTTTTGCTTTCTCTGTCAATGTACAAATTTAAAAATAACTAATTTCTGTTTCGTTGTTTTCTTTGCTATTGTGAATTTCTGTTTCGTTGTTTTCTTTGACGTTCTGTTTAAATGAATGCACGAACAAAACTACGTCGTTTTAGCTTAGGATTGCATTTTAATGATACAAACAAAACAAAAGTCCTCTCAAGTCTCAATTCAAAGCGTATTCTTCTCCCGTCCCTGCGCCGCTCGTTCTCTCCTTCTACAGTCACACCTACAGTCTTATTTCACTATACCTTCCTGTCGCTTCCGTTCTTGGTCGTTGACTCCGCAGCAGTGGTGCTCTTCAACCGTAGTACCGCTACCAGGTTCCATTCTTGATTTTTTTTTTGTTTCGTTCTCATTTTTTTTCCGTTTTCCTTCGTCCCTTTTCCTTTTTCTTTTTTATATAAATACATATAAACAGACAAAGAGGAATTGTTGAATTAATTTGTGGGTTCAGCCGATAGATATATGTTTATTCTTTTGTTTTTTTGTGGGTTTTGTGCATGTTTTATTTGTTGAAAATATATATTAAAAGGCAGAAGGATGGTGAATATAAGCCAATTCGTGGCTATGTGAGTGAAATCTGACATGTTTGGTTCATTCAAAGTTTGATTTGTTCGTTCAAAGTTTGGTTTGTTAATAATGATTAAGATTGTGTAGAGTGATTAAACGGGTTTGGGTAGTATGCGGGTAATTCTAAATGGATTTAGGACAGGTTCGGTTGTTCTTGGTTTATTCCTTAACAGATTCCGGATGGATTCGGGTACTCAATGCTTTGGATTAACTTATTCTTGATTCATTTGGTCATTGAATGAAGATTGAAGGGGTTTAGAATTTAGGTTTCAGTTTGAATAAAATTTTCGGATTTTGATAAATTAGGCATTGGATGGTGAAATCAATTTGTGAATTGAGTTCTACATGAAAAATCACAACTAATATTTGAATCTTGGGGCTGAGTATAGTCAACCTGCAATGCACTTCATAACAAAACTAATAAATCATAAAACCCACATACATCTCTTCCTCTTCCACAGATTGACAAACTCTCTCGCTTCCGCCTCTGGTCACTAGCGCTCCCTACAGAATCCCTAGCCATCTATGCAGAACTAATAGAATAAAAAAAACTAAACCGTTGTTTTTCTTTTTTTCTTCATCACTGGTGGCGAGATAAGTGAGGCGATTCAGAAGGACGATGGGCAATTGCCATCTCTGATTTTTGTTTCTTAAAAGTAAGAACGTTTCCTTTTTATCTGATTTTTCAAATTTAGGGATCAATGAAAATGGTATTTGATTTTGAATTTGAATTTTTATTTCTAATTTATTGTTCTTTTAATTTCTTTCCTGCAATCTTTGATTATTTTACTTTTTTTTTTCCTCTGATTTTCAAATTATATAGAGTGGCTAAAGGGTATTAATTTGTTGTTCTTTGCTTAGTTCTTTTTCACTATGCCAATTAACTAGGCATTTTTGCTATAAAGGAAAATGTTCAATGTGCATGATGACTAAATTATTTGTGGAAAGGCTGCTTAATAGATGTTTTGAGACTTGTTTGTGTATTTTCAACCTCTTAGTTGACTCTACTTTAAGGACGAATCCTGTGATATTATACTGATGTAACTCTTTAATTATGGTGTCCTTTTGCAGATCAATATTGGATTGTATTGTTTTGTGATAGTCAAAGTCAAAACTATCACTGAATTGCAATGAGCTCATTCACCAACTCTAACTTTGACAATCTCTTGCTCCAAACGCTAATGGGCCGCCTCCAAATCCGCTCTCCAAATGCTGCCTATAACCCCTTTCACTCTGAGTCTCTTGAGAACCTCCTCTTTGACAATGCCAACACTTTCTCTGATAACTCAGATGACGACGACAGCTTTGATACTAGAACTAAACTATCCAAAGAAGAATCAAAGCTTGAGAAGGAAATTATTCGGTTAATTCTCTCGTGTCAGACTGATTTGTTGAAACCTAACTCAGGCCAGGCAGTTACAATTGGTGAACATCACATATGTGTTGGGTTTCATGAAGAGAAAGGATCAGATTACCGGGTGTGGGAGTGGCATGGACATATTATGTTGTTTGATGAAGAAAATGGATATACTCCTGAGTATATTTATGGGAATTACTTTGAGAGATTGCAGGGTAAGGAAGTTGGACGTGGTGGAATTAGTAAGGTGGACAAGAAAGAGGAAGAAGAGGAGGAAGCGGAAGAGAAGGAAGAGGAGAAATTGGGGAATTTGGGGCTAAGAGAGTTGATTGATGATGGGGATCCTGCTGGTGCTCGAATTCTTCATAGGAATATCAATGCAGGTTCTCCAAGGTTTGTTCTATAAATGACTCCCTCCCTTTTCATTCGTCATGCTGCATGTCTTATTAGAGAAATAATTCCATAGTTACCAATATTCTTAGAGCATTTGGCTAACTTATGCAGTGTGTATGCATGGTTATGGTGTTCCTTGCAGAAGTATACGCAAAGGAAGTTAGATATCATGTTTAGCTTAATTCAGTTATAGATGCATAGAAATATATATTGCTCACTGCTGCTTGTCTCTGGAGAAAAGAAATGGCATTTAGCAGTCTATGTCATCTTGTTTCTTCTCCTTTATTTGTTTATTAATTTATTTATTTAAATAGAAGTGTCCTAGTTTCTCTTACTTTGATTTGCTTGTTAATGTTACGTGGGAATACTGGATCTATCTAACCTTAGTAAAATTCAGGTTATAGGCATAATATTTTATAATTATATCCCGGTCCTACGGGTTCATGTTGTTTTCAATGAAATCAGTTACTTAAAGTGTGAAGTTTAACTACCTTAGATTTTTTTTTTTTTTTACTGAGGCAAATGGTGTATAAGCTACTTGTCTCTTCTAGCAAAGTTAAAATCCTCTTCTGTAGGTCACACATAATATTGGAGCTGTAATGATCAATCAAAGTTGACTTGGTGATGCAACGCTGATATGAGTCTGATGAGTGTCAAGAGTACTATGGAAATTCTTGTTATGCAACCAGAATACATGTAAACTTGAAGTGCCTAAGTATTTACTTGGATGGTGCTATATTACCTTGCAGATATATTTTCCAAATTTGACAAATGCCTAGAATGCATTGTGACATTTGTTTGAACTATGAATTAATGGTGTCTACATCACGCTGATAGAATGCTATTTTGTATAGTTGATGTATCGTGGATCCCTTCCTTGTGCATTTTATAGTAGCAGAATTTTATTTCTCTTTGTGCCCATAAAGAAACAAATGAATGAATAGTTTGATGTATGTATATTTGTCTTCTTACCTTTTGCTACAATATAAGCAAATATACTGTACCAAAGTATTGATGACCCATATATTTACTGGAAAGGAACTATTTTGTATAGAAATGCTTTCATGATTCTGATTTTCTTTTATTTATTTTATTTTACCTTGTAAATTGCGTTCCGTTCAAAACGATGTTCTTCTCTGGCTGACAAGTAATGGTTCTAGTGTAAGTAAGCTGGATGCACGGGAATTCATATGTAGATTTTTGACATGAACTGTTTTTGTTGGTCAATGTGTATGCTGTGAAATAATATCCTCATTTCTGTTTATTCCTTCAAGTTGATTTAACAAAATTGCAATACTGGTGTTTGCTGCACTCCTTTTTAATTCTTATTTGTTTGTTCCCATTTGATACTGAATATAACAGGTTTAGTTGAATGGACTTTGCATAACTAGTTTTGGGCATTCAAGGAGGGACTTTAAATCAATACCTTGGTCTGTCAATTCTCCAAGATTGAAGCTTTTCGGTTATCATTTCGCGCACTACTACTGTCACAGTTTGAGCAATCATTTGGGGTTGTGTCACAGTTTGAGCAATCATATGGGGTCATGTATGGTTCCTATGTTTTGACTTTCACGAGTTATATTAAATACATGAAATTTCTTTTTTAACAGTTTTGTTATGAACAGAATAAATGTACACTGTTGATAGCTGTTGGCCTCTGTTATATGTATATTACAGTTTTACTGCAAGTTGCAAGTTGGTTTGAAGTTTAACTTCTTCCCATTTGGCATCCTGCTATGTTGGAAGTGTATGATTGCTTGCCTTTCTACGGCTTTTTAGGCTTTCTTCCAATTTCGATCCTCATTTCATAGTTTTGTTAGTGTTGCAAGTTCTGATATGCAATTGACAACATATATATGTTGTTCTTTTTTTTATTGGATTATCCATTTATAGGTGTTTCGTTATTCATATAGATCTTGCCAGGTATGCATATTTGGAACTCATTCTCAACAGAATGCTTTGCAGACAGCTAAGATTGCTTGGTTGAATCATTCATGTATTGCTGATGCTGAAATGAGAATCTTAGAATTATCTATGCTTAATTTTTCCTTTTTTATTTAGCTGTAGAAAGCTGGATCTCCCATAGATAATTTTCAAACTTTAATTCTTAAATTTTTACAATGAGAACAGAATTTCTTTGCTCCGAAGTTACAAAATTGCCTCTGAATTTAGGATATTGTAAGTTTCGGTATAAATATTTTTTGTTTGATTAAAATTATCAAAGAAAGATATAATATCAAAGATATTATAAATAAATGCATTCGTCGTTGCAAAGCTTGTAAAATTATAAATTGTTTTAATTTTTGCAATATTAAAGTTATTGTTATTATTATAATTATTGCTATATATTGTGTATATTATCACTTTCTAGTGTCAATGATATTTATACCTCAAATATCTTTCTAAAGTAACAACATTGAGAGAAAAGAGATTTTAATGAAAAATTATGAAGCTCATCCCACAAGCTTTCGGGTCCTACCCTAAGACTAAAACCCTTAGTACTAAAATCCTTAGGACTCCAAGCGAACTTGGCCCGACAGCTAGACAAATTTGGCTTGGTAGTAAAAGAACATTTAAAAGCTCTTGAAGAGCAAATATTACTATTTGAAGAAATGAATTTTATGCATAATGCATTATTCCAAATGTATTCATCAAAATAGATATTATATAGAGATAATGATTGAAATAAATATGATTGTAAACTAGAAGTTTACGAATATAAGTACTTTATTATTTGACATGATCGGTTGGACCATTTCGATCAATAATGATGTGAAAAGAAAATTTTAATCATTGTATAGATATTTATTGAACAACCAGAAGTTTCTTCAACTATAATAAATTTTTTCATATTTAGTTTGTTCATAAAGTAGATTAATTATTAAACAATCACCAAGAGTTCAAAATTGAACTGTTTGTATTTTCTAGAATGTATAAAGGAAAATTATTATTAACTTGCAACCTCAAGTTTGCAAAGTTTGTTATCAATATACAACCAGAAGTTTGCATAATTATTTGCGCAAATAATTTGATTAAGAATATAATTTTCATATTATAATATTAAGATAATTTAAACTTTAGAATAATGGTAAATTTACATATCATGCCTTTAATGAAAATTGAAGATGACTATTTTTCACTTTGAGAAAATTATGAAGAACTCTTAGTCCTGAAGTATCATATCTTAAAGCAATAAATGCACTAATGTATCTTGCTACTCATACTTAACTTGATTTTTACAAAATTTTAGCAAGATATAGTTCTTCTTAGATATGAAGAAATTAAATGAAGTTAAATATATATTTTAATATATGCATGACACGATGTATATGAGTTATAATATAAATGTCAAAATCAGTTTTGATTGGCTATGAAAATATAAGTTACTTGTGTAATCCACATTGTATTATATCATAATCAAGCCGCTCATTTACGTGTAGAGGTTAAATTATTTTATAAAATTCAAGAAATGAAGTGTTGCTATTACTTCTTTTAACCATGAAAATTTTAGAAACTATGTAAAAAGATAAAAAGTATGTGCAGTCTATTTGTTTAGAAAAAATTTTTTACAATATTATAAGAAGAACATGTTGGAGAAGATAAGAAAAATATATTTCACTAAAAATTTTTCTTCATTCATGATCTCTCAAAAAAAAGGTGATATTAAAGTTCAATCAGTCAAGCAGCGATATTGTTGATTTGCTCATTAATATACTTTATATTTCTACCACAAGTTTTGAAGAACTGATGCACAAAATTGAACTACACAAAGATCTCGAGATTTATCTTCACGAGGGGGAGTAAATATGCACTGCACTCTTTTTCCCTTTAACCGAGGTTTTATTCCATTGAATTTTTCTAGTAAAGATTTTTAACGAAGCAGTATTTCAATGTATATTTAAAAAAAAATAATGTACTATTTTTCCTTCATTAATAAAAGAAAAGAAAAGAAATTGTATAAGAGCTATTGAAATTATATAAAAAATAATAAAAAAACTATATATTGCAATTTTAAAATAAATAAATATTGAAACGTTTAGATATTTATTATTAATAAAATTATTAATAAATATTTTCACTATTAATCTTCTCTATTATTCTTTTAAATATACGTTTTCATTCATAATAATAAATGATAACTATAATTTATTACAATGATATTCAATGTGACTATTATAAGAATATTAATTTAAAAGATAAGTTATAATATATATGTATTAATATGATAATCAATATAAAAATTATGATAATTTTAATTTAAAATAGGTTATAATTTATAATTATTTAATTATTTAATATATATTAATATGATAATTGAATGACAATCAAGACCAATATTATGTAATTTTAATTGAGAAAAATAGATTACAACATTATAATAATTATAATTATTTACTAATATATATTAATTATGATAATTAATATCAATATTTATATAATAATATAACTAATAATTAAATTCTATAGACACTATTAAAATTTAAAAGTCCTATGTGACATTATAATCTTATACATTATCACAAAAAATCTTATACCGTAAGAATAAGAGAAGAATGCATTTATAAAGTATCATATATCAACTTTTTGAAAAAAAAATGCTCGCTTTATATATATATATATATATTCGGGTTGTAAAATGAATCTCTTTTCAAAATGATGTTTATTTTTTTAATGTAAAGGCTATATGGGTGAGATGGAGGACTAGAATTTAACTCAATTACAATGGCAACCTAATTTTACACTCAGTTTTATTTAAATTATATAATTTTCATTTTTCATTTTTCATTTTGATAAGAGGTCATTTATTAGAATATGGTAATCGTATGAGTAATAAAACTAAAAATTACATATATCATAAAAAAAAATCACAACACCAAAGAATATAAAAAAGAAAAGAAAAAATTTTACAAAATATAAATAATAGAATGAACATTTCTTCTTTTTATTTTTTTAAAACTTATTTCGTGTAAATGATATTATTTATTAAATAAATTAAAAGGTAGATTCTAAACTTATTTCGTGTAAAAATATGAACTTTTAAAATAAAATACTTTATTTTTATTACTACACTATTATTTTTAAAATATTAAGATGGTGAGAAAGAGCAAAATCAGTGAAAAAGATGATCATGGTGAGCGTTAGGTAAAACTATTAAGTGTAGATTTGTTATCGTAAAATATTTCTCTCCTATTTTTCTTACTTTTTAATCTTATTTAATAGAAAATACATCTGATTTTAGATGACAGGATTATTTATTGAGACGGAACTAAATCTTTGGGATTAACTATCTAATATATAAAAATATAAGGATGAAAAAATTAATTTTATAAAATCTCATAGATGAAATAATTATTTTTCCTATATATTACTACAGATGCAATTTTTTTTATATAATTTTTTATTTGCTTTTTTAGCCATTTAGAATTCTTTTTCTAATTAAAAATTTTTCTATCATAATTCTCAAAAATTAACAACTAACCAAGTATCTAGTTCACAATTGTGGTTAATTTAATTAAAAATAAATATTAATAAAAAAATCCTTATGTTATATTTTTGTCATATTTAAATTTTTTTTATTTTATTTTTTACCCAACAAAAATTTAGATTTAAATTAAACACTAATAATAACTCAAATTAAATTATTATATTATAGTCTTATCATAAATACAATGTAATTTATTTTATTATAATAATATAATCAAATTAAATTCTTCTTATTATAATTAATTTATTAACAAATAATATTTTTAGGTTATTTCAAACATAAAATATAAACATAAAATCTTTTAATTAAATTATAAGTTAGTAATATATAATTTCACTTAAAATTAACAAGCAACATGACTATTAAAAAAGAAAAATTAGTTTAAGGATGGTGTATTAGATTAGGATCGTGTAAGATTTTAAAAGAATTATTGAATTTGATGAAATTGAAAAATTTTCTAAGATTTTCACAGATTCTATTAAAATTCTATATAGAATTTTAAGTAATTGGCAAGATGTTTTTTATAGATTTCAATTGACTTTGATGAAATTATAAAAACTTTTATACCTCAAGTAAAAGTCAATTTCAAAACTTAATTGAATAAATTAAAAATTTTTGAAGCTTAATTGAAAAACTGAAAAATAATGAAGAAAAAATGCGTTACTAGTGGCCATCTTATGTTACTAAAACAGTCATGATTTGGTCAGAAGATCACAGGCTTCTCGTTCTTTGATCGAATAATGACTATCTCATCGGAAAATTGCAGGTATATGCCAGAGCTCATGTAAGGAGGCGGGCACATCGAGATAGACCCAATGCACCACCCGTAGCTTGCGGTTCATGGAGCCTAGCGATTCGGCACAATAATGGCAGATCGTATTCTTTAGTCTTTTGATTATTTCAATTTTTTTATTTGAGTAAATCATTATTTAATTAAAATCAATCCATAAAAATTCAAAAAATAATCTAATCAATTCTAAAAATTTGCATCAGCACTAATATTAATTTTTGTCAAAATATCAAATTTTCAGCACATGAATTAATTCGAAACTAATGCAATAATTAATACGTTTTTTAACACCTTAAATAGTGGGAATGAAAGTGGTATAAATATTTTAGGGTATCTACTCTACTCTGATTTGTTTAAAGAAAATATGTATAATTATAAATGAATTTAAAACTTATATGGATAGTGAAATTATGACCCGTAACAAATATGGATAATAAAATTACATCTATAATATATACAGCTAGAGTACGTGTATAGATATTTGGATATCCACTATTTGAGACCCGCAGGTACTCTATCTATTATTAGGAAAAATGTATTTTAAATAAGCTCGAATTTGAATAGTTTAAGATTTGTGATTATGCTATCTGTGAGATTTTAAACATATACAAGTAATGAAATTTAAATGGATTCAAATACGAGTGCTTAAATGAATATGTAAATGGGTTTAGAACTAATAGTAGTCAAATTTTAAATGAATATCTACACAATTAATTTAAAATTCGAGGCACCTGCTTTGCTTCCATCCTCGGATTAAAATTTTGTTAATTTTTAAACATCTTTTAAAATCTTTAGATCGATTGATAGATTTGAGAATAACTATTTTATTCATTATCAACACCTTAAAATACAACGAAATCAATAATTTTATAAAATTTTCAATAATTTTTTAAATATTATTAAATTTATATAAATTTTTAAAAAATTATAATTAAATACCATTGAAATTTTAAAATTAGAGTTTTAATCTAATACACCAATAAGATTAAGAAGGCAAATCTTTCATCAGTAACTAATAAAACAAAAAGAGAAAATTCCATTCGTAGAATAATAAAGCAGAATTTATAATATTATATTAATGACTAAATTACCCCTGACGGTAGGACCAGGGAAAATGTTGCACTCGCAGGATATAAACGTGAATTAGTAGGAAACGAATTAGTTTCCTTTTTCTGTTAAAATCCGTAGCACATGCAATTGCTGTTTCAACTGATCATACTACTATGGTTAAAACCCTCCTACACTGCTCTAATTTAATCGCGGAATTTCCTCACAGAGTCGCTTCGTCAACCAGTCGATGATGCTTCAACAGAATCACCATTCCCCATTATCCTCTGCCTTAGCGGTAAGTCCACTTTTGAATTAATTTTTTTATTTTTATTAGTTGGACATGAAGACATAATCTTCTATTCTCATCGACCAGTCCATGACGCTTCAACAGAATCACCATGCCCCATTATGCTCTGCTTTAGCGGTAAACCCGATTTTGAATTAATTTCTTTTTTTGATCAGTTGGAGATGAAGACAGAATCTTTTATTTTACTATTTCAATGATTCTTTGAGTTTAGAGAGAATGTTTAATTTCTTTTGTGGGAAACTATAGATTTTTCGAGTTCAAACATAATGTTAATTTGTTTTTTGAATTTTTGAATTAGATGGAGTTGAATGCAGAATCTTTTTATTTTGGTTTATTAGAGTATGGGTTATTGGAGTATCGTTTGCATACAGATTATGAACCAATATGCATTCCGTTGCATCAAAATTTGTGAATGAGTAGTCTTCTACTTATATGGATTCACTTGCATGGTTTTTGTATGGTTCAATCAACAATTTATGTTAGCTCAAATTTATTTCTGGCTATCTTTTTATCCCATACCACCTTTCTTAATTTCCAAATGCCGTCATGAATCATGGTTGACTTTTTTAGTCATTATCGCTTGCTTTTCCATCACTTTCTTTTGCCTACTTATGTCTAAGTTTGATTGTCAATTTGCCTAATCCTTTATGCCTCCAAGGCATTTTTGTATTGATTTAGACTTGAAAAGTTACTCTTGAACGCTTGATTTTCAATCTATGCTAATTTGACATTAGTTTAGATTTTTCTTGATTTAAAAGAAAAGGAAGAAGGTAAACATGAAATTTACCAAACCCCACTGAAGTTGATTTTATTTTATTGATTTATTTTGTATGTAGGAAGAGGAGAATATGCGGAATGTGAAGAAACGATTATCCGAGTTGTTTGCCGTTTCACTTCGAGAAATGCTGCCTCCTCAACTCAATGCTGAGCCACTGGTTGCTTCCTGTGTACCAAAATTTGGCGATTACCAATGGTATATAAGATTATTTTTAATTATGCAGATATCTTGTTTTCTATTCTGTCTTTTTGAAGTTTTCTCTCTGTATTGTTTCGATACAATGTCCATGGGTCTCCAATTAACCTTGATTTCATTCGGATTCTCATTTTCTCCCCCCTTTTTGGTAAATCTAGTAACCTTGTTGTTATCATTATTGTTGTTGCAGTAATAACGCCATGAGTCTTTTCTCTAAATTGAAAGGAACAAATAGCAATTATAAGAATCCCCTTGCTGTTGGACAGGCATGACTACTGGACAATGCTCTTTGTTAGTCTTTTTAGTCAATATTGATGACATGATAATTATATTTTTGGAATTTTGGCAGGCTATTCAGAAAAATCTACCTTTCTCTGAAATGATAGAGTCATCCTCTGTGGTAAAACCCGGATTCGTGAATGTTTTTTTGTCGAACAAGTGGATGGCCGAGGTGCATTCCCTGATTTCACATGTTTTCTATAATCATTTTAATCTTTGCTTTTCTAGTTATGTGTTTGTTTTTAGCATGAGCTCGTTTTTATTTTAATTTAATCATTCTGTTCATGCCACTTTTGTTGGGCTGTGTAAATTATATTGTTGTGCCTGCAGAACATTCAAAAGATGCTTGTTAATGGCATTGAAAGTTGGGCTCCCAAGCTTTCGGTTAAACGTGCTGTGGTTGACTTTTCATCACCCAATATTGCAAAAGAACTGCATGTTGGCCATTTAAGATCTACCATAATCGGTGACTCACTAGCTCGCATGCTTGAGTTTTCAAATGTTGAAGTTCTTCGTCGAAATCATGTTGGTGACTGGGGGACTCAGGTATCATTGGTTGTATTTACTACACTCACTAATTGTGTTTGCTAAAGTTATTTATCAGATTTTGAAAAGCTATCACTTAGCTTCTTTCAATGTTAGTTCTATACACTCCAAATGAGTAATATACTGTTATTTCATCCAGATTTCTTTACTAAACTGTGTATAAAGTACAATTAGTCTTCATTTCACTTGGTTGTTGGCTGCTTTAGGTGTTGTGTTTTGCTATTTTACATGACGTGAATTATGTTCTAATGTTGTAAGTTTTTTGAACATAATTGCATGTGTAGCTCGTCAAGTTCAGATGACATGGTTTGATTTGATATTTTAAATTTAATTTGAAATTAATGTTGGTAACTTATTTTGGTTGTCTACATATATCTGCAGTTTAAAAAGGTTTGTGTTGTATGCCAACTTGATTTCATTCTCAATCAACAATACTGACCTAACAAATTATTATTCATTTTGTAGTTTGGTATGTTGATTGAATTTCTGTTTGAAAAGTTTCCAAACATTGAAGATGTTAATGAAAGTGCCATCGGTGATCTACAGGTGGGTCAAGACTATTTAATAAACTTAAAAAGCTAAAGTTTAGTTCTCTGTTATCACTGTCTTTTAATTTCAAATAGGCTGGCAATATTTTCTTTGGATCTAGATCATACAGTTTTTAGAAAATGGGATATGCAGATTCTGACAACTTGTGTTTCTAGGCATTCTATAAGGAATCAAAAAAGAGATTCGACATTGATTCTGAGTTTAAGGAGAGAGCACAACAAGCAGTGGTCTGCCTTCAGGTAAACTGTTTAATCTTATGTTTTTATAGCTAGTATATTTTTCGTACTATAACATGTTGACATTTTGTCACAAAGGGTGGAGAACCCAAGTACCGCCATGCATGGAAACAGATATGTGATATCAGCAGGAGGGAGTTTGATATGGTCTATCAACGCCTAAGGGTTCAGCTAGAGGAAAAGGTAAATGTTTAGCATTTTTTATGTTGTAGATCCTTGGATGCCCTGAAAATTGTTATGCTGAACTGTATAGAATCCTGTAGGAATGCTTTTCAAGTCTGATCTTAGTGGGAAATTATAAAATTGGTGTTCCTCAAATATTTTTTGAAGTCTTTCTGTGGTTGTAATATGATATCTGGCAATCGAAAAAATGTCAAGCGATGAGAATAAAATTAGGTAAGTTGCGTGTTCTTTTTCGCCTTTCTGGTGGGGGTGGGCTATTTAACGAACCTTGTTGTCACAACAGTATAAAATGATACTGAGGCTGTTGGCACCAAATGTTGCTTATGCTATAGTCATGAATAAATTTAATTCTCTATTTTATTGTGTTCTACTCATTTGAGTCTGTTGCAGTTTTGAAACTCTGTTCAAAGTTTAGACCAACTGATTACTGTGCATGCATTAATATGTACTGTGCTACTACACTTGCAATCCATAAAAAAACATGCTTGCTGATTTAAGATATTGGGGTTATGATGGAACTGAACCTCTTTTTACTTTCTTTGTTTCCTTTTTTTCCCATAAAGGTTGCTTGAAATAAGAAATGACTGTTTATTCTATTAGAGGCCCCTTTGAGCCTCACCAGTGTTTTGCATATTTTTTAGGAGAAAAATATGCAGCAAGCTTTTACTAATCACATGCATGTTTATATGCCATTCCTTGTTGACAGGGAGAAAGCTTTTACAATCCTTACATTCCTGGGGTAATAGAGGCGCTAACCCAGCAAAGATTAGTTGAAGAAAGTGAAGGCGCTAGTGTGATATTTATTGAAGGGTATGATGTACCTCTTATTGTTGTGAAGAGTGATGGTGGTTACAACTATGCATCAACTGATCTGGCTGCTCTTTGGTTAGTTGGCCTTGCTTCATCTTACTTTAGATTATTTTGACGGCCTTGCAATCTCCATTACCATTTCCTAAATTTGTATTTGGTGAGTGTTGTGGTTAAAATCATCCTATTATTGTTGTACAGATTATGCAATTTTCTAGTGATCTTAATTTGAATTTGATAATGGATGGTAGGTGATGAGAATTGGAGAAAACTGTGATTGCTCCTATGTTGTCCTTTAACTTTATCGTCCTTCCACACCCTCCCCCCCCTTCAAAAAAAAAAAGAGTTCTGTCATCTACAGGAATTATTTTGTTTTAATGATTTCTGAGAAAATTCTGGTTTATGGTTTCTTGAATTACCAATATGGAAGGTTGGCATTGGTGGGATTTGTTGCACATATTGCAACTTAATTTTGAACTATTACTTCCTCCCAGTCAAGTTAGAGGCATATTTATGCCCTATGGATGTTTGTTCACGTGTAAAGTGGGGTGATGTCTTTTGCTTCGTGATTTCTGACATTTTGTTTCAAGGTCCATTTTTGCTCAACATTAAATTCAATATAAGTGGAGATGCTTAGTTCTTTTTCTCTTAACATCAAACTATTATTGCTCTGATATATGAATATTATGACATATATTCATAAGCTTTTGGAGATTGGATTCTCAAGAAAAAGAAGAAGCTAGAGGGTAAGGTGGGTTGCAAAATTTGTTTTGATTGCTAATATTTCTTGCTTTAGGTATCGCCTTAATGAGGAGAAAGCTGAGTGGATTATTTATGTTACTGATGCTGGCCAGAGTCAGCATTTTGAAATGGTTTTCAAAGTATGTATTTGCTTCTGTTTCTTGTATTCACTTGTTTTCCTCTTAATGCGTGTTGTTTTTTTTTTTTTGAATTATTTTCTATATACAAGTTTACTTTTGTGTTATATTGCAATCACTCTGTGATGGTGTAGTGCTATACTGATCATCAAAATCTACACATATTTGCTTTTATCTCTTGGATGGTATTTCTAAAATTACATTTTGTTTGAATTCAGGCTGCCAAACTTGCAGGTTGGCTCCCTTGTGCTGATAATTTATACCCAAAAGTTACTCATGTTGGTTTTGGCGTTCTTAAAGGGGAAGATGGAAAGCGCTTTAGAACTCGTTCCACTGAAGTGGTTCGATTGGTTGATCTCCTTGATGAAGCCAAGAAACGTAGTAAAACAGCACTAGTTGAGCGTGGTAGAATAACTGGAGTGTTTTATGTTTAGTATGATTGACATGCTTTTAGTATTTGCTCAAAGATTTTTTATGGGCTACCTTTATATTTTCTTAATTCTGGATAGGTAAGGGTGAAGAATGGACTGAAGATGAGCTCGAACAAACAGCTGAGGCTATTGGTTATGGTGCTGTTAAGTAAGCCTTCTGTCTTTCCTTTTTCATTAGCTTAAATCTTGTCATCATATTGTCAATAGGCATGCAGTATGCTTGGTCTTTTTTCTATTGATGCATGACTTACTTGAATAATATGTCATTATCTGCTATGGGTGTGAGGGAACTTGGGAATTATGGAACTCAATCTTTGGATCGATGGAAGAGAGTTCATTACGTAATTATGATGCGATTTATCAAGAATAAAACTTTGGTGTAAAAAATTATAAATTGATTGATTCTTGTTTGAATAGTGAAGCAATGGGATTGGTTGAGAATTGGTATACTACAACAACAACAACAACTAAGCTTTAGTTCCAAGCTTGTTGGGGTTGGCTGTTTTAATCTTTTGTTTCCAATTTCTGCTCTGATCATATTGATATAAAGTGCAAAGTAAATTTGTAAGTCGAAAAATTTTAAATTAGTTTCTGTAAGAAAAAGTTTGATATATTTAAAAAAAAAAAATTGAAGTGGAATTTTAAAATCATTTGATATGTTAATAAATAAGCAAAGCATAAAATAGGCAGCAACAATTAACTAAGGTTCTTTTGAGAATTGGCATATGCATTAAAATTTGGTAGATTTTGACGGGCTATACTGAATGGTACTTTGTTCAGCTGCAGAAGCATATGCCTCTGATGCAGTAATAAATATCATCCTCAAGGAATGGAGATCAAGTACTAACTTGTTTAATAGGTTAATTCTAAAGGAAGTAATTGTTTAATTGAGAAAAAAAAAATGAAATGCAACTATCCAAAGCAGTCAAACGATGTCAAATTCAGTAACTAATTAGTACTTACCTAATTAGCTAATTATAACTAATAACTATTCCAAATTGACAAGGCAAAGAGCAACAACAATGGTAGTGAGACCTAGGGCCAGGTTCATGTACCCGACTTGCTATGGTTTTGTACCTCTAATGAGCAATGATGCACGCTCAATGATGCCGAGTTACTCAAAACCCATTGGGGTTCTAAGTAACTTATCATTTGGTACCTCGTCAGTAATTTATTAATAAGGAAAGCGAGAGGACCCTTCTCAAATAACAACTAAACAATGGTTTCATTAATTACAAGAAAAGTGATTACAGTCACTGTGTTATCATAGCTTACCAAACCCTGAAAAGAGAAGTACTAGCCACACATAGCTATTAAAGAGCTGATAGATTTCAAATTTAAGACAGCAAACATTGATCAAACTAATAGATAAAAATACAAGAGAAAGTAATAGAGAGAAAACTAATGGCAGTCTTCAATATTTGCATCTTGATTTGCTCTGACATGCTAGCTCTGCCAATAGCCTCCTTGTACTTGAGATCTCCAAGATTTAATATTCCAATTAATATATGTAAATGCACTGATTTCTTAAGACATTTTTATTTTACATATAATAATAACATAAACAATTATATACTGCAATGGTTCTCATGCGCGATGTGCAAGTCATTAAACTTTACTAAACACAAAGTTTGATGCTTCAGAAAATCTTGAGAGGTGACATCTGTATTAATGGTAACAATTGCTATGATATTATCATCTAAACTTTCTCTAATACACTTGCCATTGTTCGGTTACATTCTATATTTTTATTTAGATTATATTTTCTTGCTTCTGTGTGAACGTAAATTTTCTTGCATTTATTGTAAACTTGCTCTGGCAGGTATGCTGACCTAAAGAACAACCGAATGACTGATTACATATTCAACTTTGACCAGATGCTTAATGATAAGGTAGGCATACTGCTTTAAAGCATATTTTAAAAGGTTATGACACTAAACCTGCTTATATCTAAGGTGATTATGATAGTATTAAGATTTCTCTTGTTTCTCTGCCCTGGCATGTTTGTATGACCTTTTGATTATTCTGTCGTGTCATTTTGTTACTTTATAGACTGTTACTTGCCTTATTTTTTGCTGCCACAATGAATACCTATAATTTGTGACCAGGGCAATACTGCTGTTTACTTGCTGTATGCGCATGCTCGTATCTGTTCAATAATCAGGAAATCTGGTAGAGACATAGAGGAGTTGAAAAATGTAAGTTGTTTTGTAATGTGTAATTTTTTTGTACTTGTTCAATTAGTCCCTGTTTCTTCACGTGACTAAACTGTCATAATTAATTAGTCACTCCTACATTCCTCGGCTTTGATTGGAGACTGCATCATTACGATATTCTTGTTTGGTTAAATATGTGTACTGAGGCATGTACAAGTGACTTATTAACAATCTAGAAAGTTATTTTCAATGTTTCTGCTGATCTTACAATTCATTTGTGTATTTATTTTAATGCCTTGACTGTAAATAATTTTCATCTTCTCATGATGGTTACAAATTTAAGCGTAATACTGAAATTGATTGACAGAACTTGTTCTATGTTCGTAATAATATGTATTTATAGTCCTGGACATAGTTCTTAGGGATGTTTTTTTCCACACCATTTAGTCTACACAATCTGTTGCATGCTTTTGTATTCTCATTGGCCATTATTAAGCTATCATCAGTGGACTTTGTAATGTCAAACACGGGATTCCCCCAGCCCCCACCATAATTCAGAAGACCTGCAGTAATTAACATGTCTGCTACCTTTTTTGGGGATTATACAGACAGCGACGCTAGTTTTGGATCATCCAGATGAACGTTTTCTGGCGCTTCATTTGCTACGATTTTCGGAGGTAAGATTTGATAAAGAACCAAGGGTTGATTGTGTACCTTGAGGTAGATCTTTATTTGTTTGGCCGGCTTATTTTCACAGTAGCTAGATAGTCTAACTAATGAAATTAACCTTTCAGACTGTTGAAGAAGCTTGCATCAACTTGTTGCCAAGTGCGATATGTGAATACCTTTACAACTTATCCGAATATTTCACTAAATTTTACTCTAATTGCCAGGTATGTTTCAACTATTAGTTGATGTGTCTTCAATGTTGTATGTATCAGAAATTTTGAAGGTATATTACAACTTTGATTTAACTAAAGTATGTTGGGAATTGGTGCAGGTTGTTGGATCTACAGAAGAAACAAGCAGACTTTTGTTGTGCGAAGCAACAGCCTTGGTCATGAGAAAATGCTTTTTTCTCCTCGGAATTGTACCTGTTTACAAGATATGATAGAGGGGCTTTGAAGTACTTTATCTTTTCTCTTTAGCACTTAGAAAACATTGAGCCATTTCAGATTTATTTTATTTAATTGCCTAATGCATTAAATCACCTTGTACTTTGCATTTTGTTGCAATTTTGACCTAGCAATCTCCCTAAAGCACAAAACTGCACCTTTTGAGTTTTCTCCCTTTATGCCCTTCCAAATCCTTTCATCAATCTCCCTTCTATCTCTCTGCAATTCGTTTGAGTCGGTAATTCTTGAATTTGATTGGTTAATTTCACAGCACTTTATTTGCTTTTTCCAGCTGAAAATTCCTAGATTATTTTATGAAAAACCTGAGTATCTCCTTAAAAGCTTAGAATCCTCTCCTTTCTTTCTTAGGGTATTCGGCCAAAATGAGAGAATGGAGAAGAGGTGGTTTTTGTCTCTTTTATATAATCGTTCAATCATACTAATTAGGTCCTTAATCAAATGGTTTAAATGCTCAAATGTTAATTCTTTAAATATTAAACCAAGGTGCTCGTGACTTAACCTTCTTCTAATTTGATTTTTGTAATATAATTAGAATCCATTTCACGTTATAACTTGTATTCTAATAATCGTTTATTAACGGCGATTCCAATTGTTTTAGCCATCCGAGTAACTATGCTTATTGAAATAATTAGAATATTAGGAACAATCAAATTGAAGAGATACAAATGGAGAGGAGAAATATTGGGATTGTAATTTATGGGTCGATAAAATTATTATTAAGGATTTTAATTTTATTGGTAAAAAAATAATGGCAATTTAATTGTAATTGATGATATTAATTTTCTATTTAAATGTAAATTATATTGGATAAATTAAGAAATTATATTATATGCTTTATAATATATTCATTAAATTAAATGTGACAAGAATATAGTATATTTTAATTTTATTTTTAAATAAAAAGGACGGAATAAAGCCCATGAAAGTTACACCACATCTCTCGGCCCATGGGCCCCCACCCTATCAGCATCCAATAAACTCCTCACAGAAAAAGAAGGGCTGTTCACAACATGAACCCCTTGAGGCAGCAGAATAGACTGGTTAGCAAGCTCATCCGCAACGCTGTTGGCTTCTCTGAAAACTTTTTTAAAAGAAACTTTCCAATTCCTCAAAAGCAGCCTTTGGCAAGCCAAACTCAAGTTTCTGTAACGCATAGACACACTCTGGGAAGAAAGAATAATGGAAAGGGCAGCCTGGGAGTCAGTTTGAACTTCAATCCTACGATAACCTTTGGACCAAGCAAGCATCAGATCTTGAAAAATCCCCCAAATCTCAGACTATCGCACTACAGATCCCAATATGCAGCATAAAACCACCAAGCCAATTGCCTTGATCATCTCGCAAAAAACCTCCATTCCAGTGGTACCCGGATTACCTTTGGAACATCCATTCGAATTAAGCACAATCCAGCCATGGGGTGGGGGAGTCCAACTGATATACTGAGTATGAGGAGTCCGGTCCCATGCACAATAGCATCATTCCTCCATGCATTAATATAATCTCGAGTTCGTGATAACAACAAACCCTTCGTAACATTCAGGCCTTGACCCCCCATGAAATACTTTCTGGTTCCTATGCTTCCAAATCCACCACACAGCAGTGGTGAATAACATACCCCAATTACAACCGTCCAAGGAGATAGAGTTTAAACTCACATTAGTAACAATCCAGTCACGCAATGGAAGCTGACAAAAAGCAGGCACCTTATTGGAAGCTGAGAGAGAATTCCAAACACTCTTAGCATGTCTTCAATCACGAAGAACATGGATTACAGTTCCACCTCATTAGTGCAAGCCATACAGAATGGGATCAACGTAAAATGCCTTCTGTATCGCTCCTCATTGCACATGATCTTCCCATGAAGAACTTGCCAACAGAACATACGAATTCATTGCGGAACAGGAACCCGCCATATTTGCTTCCAATCATCAGCGGAAGAAGCATTATGATTCTGGGCTAACAATGAATAAGAGGAAGGGATAGTATAAGAACCTGATGGAGAATGAGCCCAAACAAGACTATCCCAATCCCTTTCCTGACAACTTAAAAGAAAGGCCCCAAGAACATCCAGAACATGATCCTGTAATTTTCCCATAAGAAGATTCCGATTCCGGCCATCTTGATGACTCCAATAATCACAGACAAAAAAAGTCCCATCCAAACTAGAAATAGGAACCAGAGCTAGATGAATAAGACCCAAATGAAGCCAGCTATCTGTCCAGAACTTGGTAGACCGCGCATTCCGAGTGTCAATCACCATACCAGCTTGAAGAATCTTCATACCTTCACACACAGCTTTCCAAATATGGGAAGAATGAGGCTTATTCACACAATTCCAAGCAAAACTACCTTACATGTATTTGTTAATGATACATCGAGCCCAAAGGGAATCTGCATTATAAAGAGCGTCCAACAAAGCTTCCCCAAGAAAGCAGAATTCATCTTCTTTATATTACGGATTCCCAAACCATCATACTCAATCGGACGCTGCACAGTATCCCAATCAACCACGTGCGCTTTCTGTTCATTATTAATTCCTACCCATAAAAAATTCCTACAAATCTGTTCTATTTCATTGCAAACTGACATTGGAAATTTGCAAGTCTGCGTTGAATAGAAAGGGATAGTAGATAATGTGGACTTTACCAAAGTAGCTCTACCAGCTAGAGACAAATTGTTAGCTTTCCAACCACTCAATTTAGCTCTCATTTTGTCAAGAATATGTTGAAACATGTGCTTATCCATACGATTATGGATAGAAGGCACTCAAACATAATCCAAGGTCCGAAGCAATAGGAATATCAGAAATCTGAGAGAGAGAATTACCCAAACTCACATTCACTTTACTGAAAAAAACAGCTTGGACTTTTGAAAATTAATTCTGTGACCAGAGGCAGCAGAGAAACGATTTAAAATACTCATAACAACCTGCAATTGAGAAAGAGAGGCTTCCGCGAATAAAATCATACCATCCGCAAACATAAGATGTGAGAGAACCGGTCCTCTTCGAGAAATAGATTACGGCTTCCACTCATTATTGTGAACAGACTTACGAATGAGATGCGCTAAACATTCAATACATAACGCAAAAATGTAAGGAGATATCGGATCACCTTGTCGGACCCCCCACCCAGGAAGGAAGAAACGACTCCAATTGCTCTCCCTTCCAAAGAATTGCCATATCTGCAGATTGAATACATCTCATAATATTCAAAACCCAGGGCTCTAGGAAGCCAGCATCATGAAGTACCCAGTTCACAAAATCCCAGCTTAGGTTATCATAAGCTTTTTCCATATCGATTTTCAAAGCCATAAACCCTTTAGGACCTTTTATAATTTTCATGGAACGGAGAGATTCTTGGAACACCACTATGTTGTCGGAAATTTGGCATTCCGGGACGAAACTACTCTGCGCAGGACCAATCAAAAGAGGGAAAACCACCTTCATGCGGTTAACCAAAGTCTTCGTAATAAGCTTATAAAGCACATTGCATAGACTTATGGGGCGAAATTGAGAGATACTTTCAGGCTCATTAATCTTAGGAATCAAAACTAAAACTGTGGAGTTGAGGTCTTGCGAAATTGGGGCACCATGAAGAATATCAATCACAAAGGAGGAGGCTGAATCACCAATAGTACCCCAACTGCGTTGAAAGAAACCTGCTTGAAAACCATCCTTTCCAGGAGATTTAAATGGAGCCATATCAAAAAGAGCCACCTTAACTTCTTCTTTGCAATAAGGTCTTGCCAAATCAGTACAAATAACTGCATCAATAGCTGGAAAAGAACCTGAATCCAACATGAGATGGGGGGTAGCTCCTGAGAAAAAAGATAAAAAAATAGTCCAAAACCATAGTTTTCATTTGGGTTTCATCTGTCACCCAATTTCCAGTTGAATCTTTTAATTTGGTGACTGAAATAGGTTTTCGACGAGCCATAGTCGAAACATGAAAGAAATTTATATTTCTATAGCCATGAGGCTTGAGAAGACACTCCTCTACTCCAAGTAAAAGGAGGACCCTCATACCCAAGATCAATCAAACCTTGTTCGAAAATCCATTGACTAAAATCTTGATTTCTTGGATGAGAGGGGTTAATGTAGCCCTCCTGCTCCTCAGCAAAAGAAATGGTATTAAAGTCCCCCACAACTCATTAGCTATTAGAATTGTCAACAGGTGAAAGAGAAAGCTCCTGCCAAAGCCTTTTCCTAAGCTGAGTATCCGGACTGCCATACACCACTACCAAATTCCAATACACCCCACTCATAGATCGCACCCTACAAGCAATAAACTGACTATGTGTTGCCAAAATCTGGAGAGAAGGGACAGAATCTGACCATAAAATCCAAATAACCCCCACTATAACCAATCGCTTCAACCTGAATCCATTTTTGGAAACCCTTAGAATTACAAATTCTATGAGCATGATCTCCACTTGTATGAGATTCTAAAACACGTGCAATATCTGGCTTGTAAATGCGCTTATACTCTTTAAAGGTGCACAAGAAGCTTGGAGAAGCTGCACCTTGACAATTCCAAGAGAAAATAATCATAAGAAAAAAATTGGAGAAGCAAAGAAAGAACCCCGAAGAACAAACCAGAGCATAAACTCAAATCAGTATCCCTCCTCAACAGAAGGGGGAATCATATTCAGGATTGTGTCCTTCCCAATATCCCTATGAGGATCAATAACACCAAGGCTCAACGTCCCGCAAACTATCTCCACTGAATCTTTAGGAGGAATGGTATTGATATTAGGAGAGGAAGGATACGGAACTGCTGGGTCTTGATATTTTGCAGAAGTAGGAGAAGAGTGATCGAAAATCTCCATCATATTACCCGCTGTCCCTGAAACCACAGTCCGTTGCTCCTCCCCAGTATCATTACTACCAATCACCAAGTATGCTCAATAGAGGCTGCTGCTTTCCTCGACGTAAGAGATCTTTGCACAAGGGAACTCTGAGGTAATGGTATAGGAGTGGTACGTAAAACATTCAACACCTTCGAGATAGGTTTGTGATTGCTCCCATGCAGCCCATGCACCAGAGGCTCCTCACTCTTGGATTTATGAAATTTAATATGATTATGGGCTTTAGCCGGCCCATTATTCTCAATTAACTACCCACCCAACACATGGGTAGCATCATCTCTATTATCAGGCCCCCAACTCTTCCCTCAAAATATCAAATCTAGATGCAGTACAGGTCTCATGCACCTTACCCATATTTTTAGCCTGAACATAGGGAGTTTGGCGAGAAGACTTCTTTTTCTTCACTAACATCCAATCACCAAAGTCCTCAGTGATAGCTGGATTGATTTGCTGATTTTTCGGAATTAAACTCTTAGTGTTTCGGTTGGAGCCCACTTCATTCACCTGAGGTCTAACCGGAATAGCATCATCAATCCCCGTTTCCTGACCACCGGCAGAACAAAACTTCGCAGAATGTCCATATTTTCCACAGGTGAAGCATACAAGGTGAATGCCCTCGAATTGCACTCCCTGTATCTTTCTTCTCAACTGAAATTTTGATACCAGAGGACGGGTGAGATCAATTTCAACACACATACGAGCATATTTTCCACGACTCACTAGACTAGTATTTGTATCCACACGAATTGGTCTCCCAATCTTGGCTCCTACCTTCATTAAAAATTGAGAATCATAGTATTCGATCGGCAAACATGGAAACCGAATCCAAACTATAACCCGTTGAATGGAATCACTATAAGGGTCAAAATCTGCATATACCACCTTCGAACAGTCAAGTAATGGTCAACAATCATCCAAGGTACTCCATACAAGGCATGTTCAAGATCATTAGATGAGTTAAATTTCACTAAAAAGGAATCATTCTCTAGTGCTATAACATCAATGGGAGAGCTAGGCCACCAAATCTCCTTTGTACGTTTTACCAAATAATTATAGCCAATGTTCCTTCCGAGTAACTTCACTATCAAGGCAAGTCGCCAAGGTCGACGTAACCTATTCTTTTCTTCCTTAGTCAGGGAAATAGTAGAGCGAGCCTCATCATCCCCGACGTCTTCATCACTATCCAGACCTGAGTCAGAATCAAAGTTCACGTCTGAGTCAACCTGGATATTAGGATTTTCTTGCATCAAAGTATCTCGAAAGGATTTGCCTCCAACAAGAGCCTCCTCAGTCACCACATGCATCACATCATCCTCTTCGAAACATACTTTCTTTGTGCTTCGCTAGTTGATCATTCTCTTCTCGAGGCCTAGCGAGAGAGGTTTCCTGAGAGAGCACAGCCATCTTTCTGTAGTATATTTTAATTTTATTAGTCGAATAAATAAAGACAATTTAATTTTAATTGATTATATTAATTTTTTATTTAAATTTAAATTTTATTAGACAAACGAAGAAATTTTATTATATACTAAATAAGGTATATATAAAAATTGATAATACGAAATATGGTAAGAATAAAAAAATTTGATTTGATAAAATAAAAAATTATATAATATATTGATATGTATAGTAAGAAAAAATATTCATCCAAGAAAATTAAGTGGAGTATTTTTTTTTTTCAAGTTGACATGTAACATAATCTTTTTACGAGGCTTTCACTTGGCATATTTTTCGGAGAAATGACATGTGGCATATTTTTTTAGTTGGCCTCCACTTAGTATGTGTTGCAATTAATTAAAGCAAAATAATAAATGTCAAGACATAATAATTCATAATATATGAAACAATAATTATTATGTCTATAATATATAAAAATGATTTAATATTATAATTACAATTTATAAAATATTATCTACATTTGTTAAATTACATTTGAACATTACAAGTTTTTAAAATTATTTATATAAAAATTAATAATATTTTAATAAAAATTTAAAAACTATTAATTATTAGTATTTATTCCTACACTTGACATTTCATCTACCTATAAGCTGTAATTGTTATTTTCAATTAATCTTGATTAAAATATTTTTATTGTTATAATTATTGATTGTCATCTATTATTTCTATAATTCTGTTTTTATCATTTAAAATAAAAAAAATTAATATCATAAATTTGAATTTTACGAGTTTTAAAATTGTTGATGTACAAATAAGTCACATAAATATTAGAAAATAATTGTAATAAAAAGTGAAATATTTTGAAATTAAAATTAAAATTTATTAAAATTGTGCATAGCACAATCATGTGGCTAGTTATGTTTAAATAATACAAGCTTATCCTAATCCAATTTTTTAAGTTATTTTGTTAAATTTACTGCAGCGAATAAATTTAATTGGCTAATATATGTTTAATTTGAGTGGTTATGAATCAAACTAAAAACATATATTGTAATAAATACATTTTCTAATTAATATAATCTTATTATGAGGATATTAATTAAAATTATTAATCTTTTTTTTCTTTTTTTTTGAGAAGGAAAGCAAGAGATTTATTAATCAGTTAAATCGTCTAAAAAACGAGTTTCCACACAGCTTGTTTGGAACGTGGCACCGATGCCACCAAACTCAGAATGTTACCTTCCCTGCTTGCTTTCCCATGATATTGCAACCAAACGCCCCCCTATTATTATTATTTTCTAACATTTCCCGTAATACTATTTTGTCCTTTTTCTGAAAGGAAAAGACGTCAATAACCCTTGTTTATTCTAAATAATTTTATTTGATTGGTTTGGCAACCATACACCATGAGCATGCAATTCCTTTCCACAAAAAAAAAAACACGCCAATATCTCCTTCCCTGGCTCTCCCATGCAGGATATATGAAGGTTTCTCTCAAATTCGTATCACAGACCGAAAAACCAGTTCTGCGTGAAGAAAAGAAACAGAGAGATCGCTTCAAATCACATCTCTCCTTCTTCTTCCCTCTCTCTGCTCCAAGATAAGAGACAAAAGATGGTGGATGTCTTGAAAATGTAAACAACATCCACACCTTTAACTGAGTTTGCTTTTACATTTTCATATGCTTCGAGTTTTATTATTATATGCTTTATATTTTCATATGTCGTTTTAAATGCATATATTCATTCATTGTTGCTTCCATGGATAGTGCTAAGTTTGAAGATTACTCCTCACCTATAGATTTGGTTTATTCTGGAGTACTGTCTCGAACAGGTAGTCTTAGTCTTGTCTCTCTCTCTCTCCCTTCAGCATGTCTATTTTTTGTTTCGGTACTTGAAATGATATGAAATGTATTGATTTTATTTTTAATATGATATTTAAGTGTATATAAATCTATCAGATTAGTCTTGTGTTATTGTGTTTGTTCATTGATTTAATTATGTATGTTTTGTAGGAAAAAGCCATGCAAATGGCTTTGTTAAAAGACAAAGAGTTTCACATTATCCTGGTTTACCTAGCAATGGAAGTGCAACTGATGAAGGGATCGAAAATTATGGTGCAAATAGAGGTGGTGGTGCTATTGCTGGTGGAGGTGGAGAAGGTAGTGGTGGAGGTGGAGAAGGTGGAGGTGGAGGTGGAGGGGAAGCTCTAGGTGGAGGTGGAGGTGTAGCTCTTAGAATTCCAATTCTTTTGAGAACTTTACAGAATGAGTTGCGGCAGTTGTACGAGATTGATTTGTATACAGATATGAATAGGGAGCAGGTGCTTGACCTCCTTCACCACCACTGGTGCCTCTATGTCAATCAACAGCCGCGTCGAAATGTTACTAGGGAGACAGTGTGGCCTGGATTTAGAGTCATATTTTGCGGTCTGCTGGATGTATATGACCCTTACCAAGATGAAGAGGACTTTGTGGAGTTAGATTTTTACGGGGATTGGTTTCAGTTCCACTATAGGATTGAGCGGATAATAGTAGAAAGGGTGGCTTCTTGAACTGAACTTTTGAAATTGGAATCTCACACTACGATTTTAGACAATTTGCCTTTTTTTTCTTGAAATTGGTAATTCAAGACTATGTTTTACTTGAACTATGTTTCTTCACCTCTTTTCTAACTCAATTCAGTATAAATTTTAGCTGATATATTTTCCTTTTATATAGTTTCACCAACAAATTTAAAACCATAAGGTGACTAATTACTGTCAACTTATTTTTTACTGTCTTTTAATTAATTAGCATTACAAGACGTGCATGCATTATATGTTACATAAAAAGAATATGGAAGAAAAGAAGGTTAATTCGGTCAATTTAAATAATATTTTTACCGAAATAAGTTAATTTAACTTAATTAAATTTAACTGAATTAATTTTGATCTTTAATATGCTGAAGTTAAATAAAAATTTAATTAATCAGTCAAATTTAATTGAAATTTATTATTAACCGACTTTGATCAAAACAAAAATTAAGTGAAATATTATCTACTTAAGCAAAATGACGTACTGTTGAGAGCCGGTTTGATTAACTTTTATCTTAATCATTAATTGATCATCAAAATCTTTTAATTTTCTTTCACCGAACTTCTAACTGAATATTTATTCGCCAAATTGACCAAATCAAATGCTCACCTCTACCTAAAAACATCAAGTTGAGCAATGGCGAGGTCTTTTAAGTATTGATTTTAGAACTATATAATATTTGAGACAGAATTTTTATTTTTTATTTTTTTGAAAAAAAAATCACTTTTAATGTAATGGAAAAAACATTATTAGATATTAGGCCATAACTAACTAACTATTCAGCATATTTGCATTTTCTCTTTCAATCACTCAACATAATT
The DNA here is from genome assembly GCA_948099535.1 of Jatropha multifida. Lineage (NCBI taxonomy): Eukaryota > Viridiplantae > Streptophyta > Magnoliopsida > Malpighiales > Euphorbiaceae > Jatropha > Jatropha multifida. The sequence continues at coordinate 56,785 of CANUEX010064297.1, forward strand.
CTTCACCGTCAGTCACGTGACCTAGGCTTCACCTAAACCATGATATCATGAATTATAGTTTCCTACACATGTATATGTCTTAAAAGCAAAAATGAATTTATCAAGGAGAGAAAACATGCAAAAAATAGGATGGAAACAATCCTTCAATTTTTGTTAATTTTTCATATTTACCCAGTAAGAATTGACACAGCATTACAATCCTTCAATATTGTCTTATTTTCATGCATTCCAACTTATCGCCTCATCCACCATTCCAACCGTCTTTCTCCAGGAACATCAAAATAAGACCAGATCGCAGAAAACAATGGTCCTCATTGGCCCGATCTTCATTTATGTCTCGAACAATTATGTGACTTTGGTCTTAACGGGCGAGCTCAGCCAACAGCATTCTCAGTCAGTTCGAATGTTTTTGGCTTATGGTGAGTTGATATTTATTGCAAAAATTCAATTAGCATGCATATAAAATCTTTCTATTAATGTTAGAACAAAATTTCATATAACAGTTAATTAATAAAACAGTAAATTCGATTTATATCTTTATTTATCTAAAATTCATCATAACTATAGATGTTCAATTCTATAATATTATCTAATAAATACGTTTCAATATATAAATATAATAATAAAATATTATATAAATTTTTAAAATTAAAATTTTTAATTGTGCATCATCATCCTCCTACACACATGTTCATTTATTTAAAAATAAATTTAGGAAGGTAAAAATTTAAAAATTTTGAAAGGGTTAATTATGCATATTCTATCGTATTATATAAACATAAAAGAGAATATTATAAAAAAATATACTTTTTTTTCTTTTTTATCTTTCTACTAAATAAAATATGTTAAATTTAAAAATAAATTTGGAAAATAAAATATAAAAATTTCCAATTGTCTCATTATCGGAAATATCATTATATTACCACATTTGTATATAGTATAAATAGAATAAACTAAATGATTATAGTTTTAAAAATAAAATTAGTTGGTTCAAACTGGATCAAAACCATCAACTCAAGTTAGAAATTATCAGTTTTTGAAGTGACTAATTCTTAGAAATTAAAAAATTCAGGTGAATCTTAACCGGGCCATTGAACTGTCGATTTTGGTTCCATTTCAGTTTATCTACAATGTGGTTTGATTCTGGTCCAAACCAAATCCGTGGTGATGAGTATACACCAAGGCATGTAATTACTTGGCATGAAAAAAACACGCCAATGCAGACATTTGTGTATTTCAGGATTGCCTACATTTGTGTATGGGATCATGCAGACATCAACCAATCAAAACTTATCATTTTAGAAAGTTTGTACTCTTTATTTCTATTTTGTCCTGTTCTAATTTAAAAGACTTATCTGTTATAAATAATTTTATTTTATTTGATTGGTTAGATGTACGGGGCACCCACACATCATGAGTATGCAATTCCTTCCCATAAAAAAACACGCCAGTATCTCCTTCCCTCGCTATCCCATGTAGGATATATGAAGGTTTCTCTCAAATTTGCATCACAGACCACAAAACCAGTTCTGCGTGAAGAAAAGAAACAGAGAAATCGCTTCGAATAATTTCGTTTGATTTTACATTTTCATTGCTTTATAATTTGTATTTGGCTTTGAAGCAAATGTCGTTTTCAATCCATACATCGATTCATTTTTGCAGCCATGGATACTGCTAAGTTTGAAGATTACTCCTCACCTGTGGATTTGGTTTCGCCTGAAATTTGTAATTTTGGAGCTCTTTCTGCAACAAGTAGTCTTGTCTCTCTCTTCACTATGTTTGTTTTTTCATTAGTTTTCCAGGAAAGATCGCAAACATCTCTCCTAAAAGGCTTGTATCTCATGATAGTTAATTAGCGCCAATATTTCTGTTTACTTGGTCTTTTCTAGTAATTTTTACTATACAAATTTATGGTATCTCGTACAAGGCAATTCTGTAATTTTTAGCAAGCAAAACAGAACAAGAATTACTTGGCTATCTTTCTGCTAAATTGTGCGTGTATATATGTAAATCATCAGATTAGTCTTGTGTTATTGTGTTTGTTCATTCATTTAATTATGTATGTTTTGTAGGAATAAGCCATGCATCATCAAATGGCTTTGTTAAAAGACAAAGGGTTTCATATTATTCTGGTTTACCTAGCAATGAAGGAAGTGTAACCCATCAAGGGGCTGCAAATGGTGCAAATGGAGGTGGAGGTGCTGGTGCTGGTGGAGGTGGACAAAGTGGCGGTGGAGGTGGAGGTGGACGGGGCGGGGCCGGAGGTGGAGATGGAACTGCTAGGCCTAGGATTCCAATTCTTTTAAGAACTCCACAGAATGAGTTGCACCAGTTGTGCGAGATTGAATTGTCTTCAAATATGAATCGGGACCAGGTGCACCAGGTGCTTCACCACTACTGGTGCCTCTATACCAATCAACAGCCACGTCAAAATGTTAGTTGGGAGACAGTATGGCCTGGATTTATAGTGAAATTTAGTTGTCTCTGCGGAATATACGTAACCCTTATCCAAATGAAGAGGACTTTGTGGAGTTAGATTTTAATGGTGATTGGTCTCAGTTCCCGTATGGGATTAAGCGAATAATAATTGTAAGCTTGGACTGATCATTTCAAATTGGAATCTCAGACTATGTTTAGGCTCTGTTTTAGATATTGTTGCTTTTTTTTTTCTTGAACGGTCTATCTGGCTATGGTCATCGCTCTCCTGCGTTGCCGGAGCTGACTGGAATCCGGGAAGTCTTCTGAGGCCGGTTGTGATCGAGTTGGATCGCTTTATGTTCAAATATTGTTGATGTTTTCTGAATTTGGTTTGCTTAATTATAGTTATAGAAGACTAGTGCAGGTTTTTGAAGTCTTATGCTAATGTTTACTATCTCAATTGCACCTAAAGTAAATTAGGGTACGATTGGAACTAAATTAATAAATTTAAGATGTCCACAAGTACAAAACTCAATTTAGGATAAAATTGTGACAACTCGAAAAAATTCAGGTTGAAATTGGTGGCTATACCCCTTATTTTTCGCTCTATGTTTAGATTTGAAAGAAAATAAAATAATTGGGAGGAAGGAAACATTGTTCCACATCTTGCAATTAAATTATGATTGGCTAATTATTTAATTAATTATAATGAATTAATGAATAATAAATAAAACAATTAATATTGCAAGATGTGCATGCATCATATATATATATATTATTAAACAAAGAGAAAGCGTTGAACTTTTTCTTTGTCTCAATTTTTATATATAGATATGAAAGTGAACAATTTCTTTAATAGTTGAAGTTAGGGCGTTACAAATTCTCCATTGATACAGAAGTCTATTTTATGATATGTGTTATATACACCTACAATACACGTCAAAATAACTTTGTTTTACTTTATTTTATTTTTTTCTTTTTTAAATTTATATTTTATAAAGATATATTAAGTACAAAATATAGTTTTCAATTTTACATAAATTAAAAGTTTATGAAATTAATAGTATATGACTTTTTATATAATTTAAATTCTTAATCAATAAATGTAAAAATTATAAAATTTTATTGATATATAAAGTGATATTTTATTTATGAAAATTATAAAAAGAATGTAGCATAAGAATAAAGTTTCAATTAAATTTAAAATCTATATACTTGTATAATTAGACATTTTAAATTAAATAAAATTAAAATGAATATTTGCCAGAAATTAAATGAATATTTCGTGTGGTTCATCCTCAAACCATATATCTACTAGAGGGAGTTAGACTCTAATATCAAATTATAACACCCTGACTCCAACCACCAGAGAAATTATAAAATGGAAACTTCTCAAGAGGTCACCCATCCTCGGATTTCTATCAAGTGAGCACGCTTAATCCTGAAGTTCTTTCAACTCTCCAGCTATTCCACTAAAAGGCGCCTCTGGTGATTAGTTACCCCCTTTTCGATATATGATCTTATTCATTCTTGTATTCCGCATTTCACTATCCTAGCTAGCCTGCCATCCTAGAAGCTCTTCAGGAACCCTCTCTACCCGCCCTCTTAGGATTACTTTGTCGGGTAGGGATGTCACAGGCCCACCAGCTTTCGCGTGGTTCGTCCTCGAACCATATGTCTACTAGAGGGGGTTAGACTCTGATACGAAATTATAACATCCTAACTCTAACCATCAAAAAAATTGTTCATTTTGGATCAAGCCGGTTACATCCCATACTAGATCGGCAAAATCCGCACGATTTTGTCCCGCAGGTGAAATGAAAACTTCCCAGGAGATCGCCCATCCTAGAATTTCTGTCAAGCGAGCGCGCTTAACTTTGGAGTTCTACCAACTCTCTAGCCATTCCACCAAAAGGCGTCTCTGATGATTAGTTACCCTCTTTTCAATATATGATCCCGATTCATTCATGTATTCCTTATTCCACTACCCTAGCTAGCCTGTCATCCTAGAAGCTCGCTAGGAGCCCTCTCTACCCGTCCTCTTAGAATCACTTTGCTGGGTCGGAATGTCACAGAATTAGTAAAAGCCCAACATCATTATATATAATAAAGGAGAATTATGGATTTTTGTTAAATGTTGATATGGCAATTCCTTTGAAGAAAGAGTGTCTCTAATAGTTGAGTATTTATATTTTAACTAATTTGAGGAAAAATTTGTAAATTTTTGAAAAAAAATATGTTTCTCATTAAAAATTATCTCTCTAATTTATGCTCTTTTATGAGAGTTTTAAATACAATAACCTTTGGTATTTTTGTTATTATTTTTTATGAATTTGTTAAGCATTGCATCCTATCAATATTTCATGATTTATGTTTTAAATTTGCAAAATGATATTTCAATAATATATATCGATTGGCCGAGAAAGTTTTTAAGCATTGTTAGTCAGTTCATTAGAAGCTTCAAATTAGAAATTTAGATGATTCAAATGAGTTTTTGTGATTTTTTTTTTTAGCTATTTGATGGTTGCCTACATGGTTGTTCTCAAACATTGATCAATCCTTCTAAGTATAAACATTCATTCTATTTTTTTTATTTATTTTATAAATCAAAACAAATAAATATAAATATGGATAAAAAATGTATTATAAAAAAATATATTGGATATGAATTGCAATAAATAAAGTAATAGCCTCAATATATTTAAGTATGCATTTATATGCTTCAAATTATTACTCCAACCGGATGTAAGGTCTCACTAATTTTTTCATTAGAATTTTATATTTATACAATAACATGCTTTCTCTATTTCAATTAGACACATATAAATACTATATTAACATTCTTTTTTTTCAAGTTTATTATATGAAAAATTCACTAATTAGTTAGAATAAAAATTTTCAATTTCAAACGAAACATTTCAATCATAATGTAAATACATTTTAATTTTAAGCAAATTATTTAATATATATATTTTTATATATAAAAAAATATATTATATAGTGTCACGACCAAAACCGTGGGCCGGACCGGCACTAGGACCTAGGTAAGCTTAAGGCACCCGAGACCCGTAGTAAGCCTAAACTATCAAAATCCATCCCTATTATCATTTAACTTTCGGAATAGTAAGCCCATATTATGACATTTTTCATAAGACAATCAGAGTTAATAATTCTGACCCAACATTAGTAATACATACTATTCGCAGCTCGGGCCCATATCCATATAATAAAAATATTTTCTCATACAAATATTTATTTGTCATAATATGTTCAAACTGTTCCTATCATACAGTCTCCAAATAGTCATTAAACACTCCACGATTTATTTATAATCACATGATAATTTTATTACAAGCCAATATTTATTTAAGCATCCTAACTGCGGAGTAAAATAAAATGTGCGGAGTATTCCAAATACTAACAGAGAGTTTATACTAACATGATTAATCCTCTGCGAAGAAAGAAGCAGAGTCTTAGGGACCAACAGTATCCTTATTTCCTGAAAAATATTTATGGAAGGGGAGTGAGTTTCACTAAACTTAGTGAATAATAATAAATAATGCAAGCCCACACATTCAACCAGTATGCTTTCACAATATAATAAATGAAATACTTCACAATCACGTGACATACAACAGCATCTTCAAACAAATCACATTCAAATACTCACAACATGTGGAAATTAGTCAGTAATGTCACAAATCCATCTATTGGCCCCAGGCCAATTTCATAATAATATATATATAATAGGGAGCTGATCCCCCATACTAGGCCCACTGACCCATAGTGACACACGTCGTCCCAATTTCCACCCAGATACAAAAGCACATTATTTCACATCACAATTATTCACAAAA